>JASANE010028862.1:0-10717 GCA_030248225.1 Trileptium ribeirensis | reverse complement strand
CGAATAATTTTTTTCTTTCCCTAAGCCAGCTGACCTTTGACACTCGATGAAGATGTATCATATCAAACGAATGCCTAAAGCGTCAGAGTATATATAATTCATCAAAATGTAGGCGCTGGCATATCTTGCCTGCAGTTCTACAGAGTTTAATCCCAACATACGCGTGAAGGGCGTGTTTCATACCTTAAAACTTCTTTGTTCACACTTTGATCAAAATTCGAAAGCATCTTTTTGCATATTTGCTCAGTTTGAACGTGTGAACTCTGTTCAAACTTTTCAAGGATATTTCCTTAGCCAATCATGGACAACATGTGTTATTTGAAAAAGTTTGACCTCTAATTTTGATCTCAAAAGTTGAAACTTCGCAATTTTCGTTTAAAAATCACTCTCAAATTTTGATCAAATTCTCACCACACTTTGAGCTTAAACTTTCCGCTCAAAATTTGAGCAAAAAGTTTGAGCGTGTGAACACGCCTTTCCAATAGTATGACTGTTCAGTAACAATAATAACTTATTGTTCTGTTCTAAATTCTAACAAATATTTGATGTTTGTAACATTTTACTTACAAAAAGCTCATTCACTGTTAGATATGTATATATAGTTGCGGCAGTATTAATACGTATATACCTCAGTTTGATTCGATATTATCCTAATCGATCTTTTGGTGATTCGTGTATCATTTACCTGTGAGCGATTTTGTTCTTTCCTGCTTTACAATGTGCTATAATAATAATGTAGTTTTCAAAATGAAGTTTTGTATCGGCCAGGCCACCATTCAATTAGCAACTCATTTATAACTGGTTTTTCAAGCAAAACACAATTGAGCAAAAATGTATTATAACTCATTCAGCTCTGGCCACCAACGTACTGCTACATGTCAACTTTTTAGTAGTTGATAAACTGGCAAAATAATACTGTGTATGGAATTCAATCAGCCAGTGCATTTTGCCAGATTCATCACTGTGATTTGAACTGATGTGAATGTATTTTTAATTGTGTACCAAAATACGTTGACTTTGCGTACTATGCGTATTGAATGATATGTATGTGTAAACGAACACAGCACGTGTAACATCACTAATTTGTGGTCACTTGTCACATTTCATCACTGTGATTTGAACCGATGTAAATGTTTTTTAATTGTGTATCTCAAAAGACGTCGACTTTGCGTACTATGCGTATTGAATGATATGTATGTGTAAACGAACACAGCACGTGTAACATTACTAATTTGTGGTCACTTGTCACATTCATCACTGTGATTTGAACCGATGTAAATGTTTTTTAATTGTACACCAAGATACGTTGACTTTGCGTACTATTTGTATTGAATGACATGTATGTGTAACCTAACAAAGCACGTGTAACAGCACTAATTTGCTGGTCACTGATTCAGGGTTTTATGGCCGGAAAAAGGTAGTATAAAACATAGACAAATATCACCACGGGAATCAAAAAAGAGAGGTTTGAGGCGGTTTTACGAAAAAAGATAGACGCTGTTCTGCTTTATAGCTACAATTTTGACCCAAATTTTTTGCCGACACCCTACGGATTTGAAGAGCTTGCGACGTCCCCGAATATTAATTTATGTAACAAAATTGACTGATGGCTCCATCGTATCGGTAAATATCAACATAGTTGTAAATGTGTCCCGCACCAAAAGTATCAATCAAACTGACCCAAATCATGGATATGTCGGAGCACATCGATTTTCGTGATTTTTACTAATGGAATTTGATTTGACAGTGTAGTGTAGTATCGGCAGCTTTCTTTAATCAGCTAAAGCCACATCACAATAAGCATTTCAGTTTCGTTATATGGTCTCTGAAATTAACTATTGATTATTGATACTGTCAAGCATCTGTGGCATAAAAATTTCACTAGTTTTCTGACACCGCTACCTCTGTACCGTCTACCTCGGAAACATGCTTATAATATCACAATCTCAGACAACACCCGGAGCGTTATAGGCATGTATTTATTTTCCTATTGCCGCTGAGAATCATAATGCAGCGAATCCAGATTTATACAGTTCTTATTGCTCCACGCCGTATCATGTATTGAGACTGAACCAGCGATGGCCTAGTTAAATGTCACAATCTCACACTTCATCCGGGACATTATAAGCATGTTTCCGAGGTAGACGGTACAGAGGTAGCGGTGTCCATTGTTCGAAAACTAGTGAAATTTTTATGCCACAGATGCTTGACAGTATCAATAATCAATAGTTAATTTCAGAGACCATATAACGAAACTGAAATGCTTATTGTGATGTGGCTTTAGCTGATTAAAGAAAGCTGCCGATACTACACTACACTGTCAAATCAAATTCCATTCATAAAATCACGAAAATCGATGTGCTCCGACATATCCATGATTTGGGTCAGTTTGATTGATACTTTTGGTGCGGACACATTTACAACTATGTTGATATTTACCGATACGATGGAGCATCAGTCAATTTTGTTACATAAATTCATATTCGGGGACGTCGCAAGCTCTTCAAATCCGTAGGGTGTCGGCAAAAAATTTGGGTCAAAATTGTAGCTATAAAGCAGAACAGCGTCTATCGTAAAGCGTAAAACCGCCTAGAACCTCTCTTTTTTGATTCCCGTGTGATATTTGTCTATGTTTTATACTACCTTTTCCGGCCATAAAACCCTGAATCAGTGACCACAAATTAGTGCTGTTACACGTGCTGTGTTCGTTTACACATACATGTCATTCAATACAAATAGTACGCAAAGTCAACGTATCTTGGTGTACAATTAAAAAACATTTACATCGGTTCAAATCACAGTGATGAATGTGACAAGTGACCACAAATTAGTAATGTTACACGTGCTGTGTTCGTTTACACATACATATCATTCAATACGCATAGTACGCAAAGTCAACGTATTTTGGTGCACAATTAAAAAACATTTACATCGGTTCAAATCACAGTGATGAATGTGACAAGTGACCACAAATTAGTGATGTTACACGTGCTGTGTTCGTTTACACATACATATCATTCAATACGCATAGTACGCAAAGTCAACGTATTTTGGTACACAATTAAAAATACATTCACATCAGTTCAAATCACAGTGATGAATCTGGCAAAATGCACTGGCTGATTGAATTCCATACACAGTATTATTTTGCAGTTTATCAACTACTAAAAAGTTGACATGTAGCAGTACGTTGGTGGCAGAGCTGAATGAGTTATAATACATTTGTACAATTGTGTTTTGCTTGAAAAACCAGTTATAAATGAGTTGCTAATTGAATGGTGGCCTGGCCGATACAAAACCAGTTGAAAACTACATTATTATTATAGCACATTGTAAAGCAGGAAAGAACAAAATCGCTCACAGGTAAATGATACACGAATCACCAAAAGATCGATTAGGATAATATCGAATCAAACTGAGGTATATACGTATTAATACTGCCGCAACTATATATACATATCTAACAGTGAATGAGCTTTTTGTAAGTAAAATGTTACAAACATCGAATATTGTAGAGTTTAGAACAGAACAATAAGTTATTATTGTTACTGAACCGCGGTACTATTGGAAAGGCGTGTTCACACGCTCAAACTTTTTGCTCAAATTTTGAGCGGAAAGTTTGAGCTCAAAATCTGATTAAATTTTGATCAAAATTTGAGAGTGATTTTTAAACGAAAATTGCGAAGTTTCAACTTTTGAGATCAAAATTAGAGGTCAAACTTTTTCAAATAACACATGTTGTCCATGATTGGCTAAGGAAATATCCTTGAAAAGTTTGAACAGAGTTCACACGTTCAAACTGAGCAAATATGCAAAAAGATGCTTTCGAATTTTGATCAAAGTGTGAACAAAAAGTTTGAGCGTGTGAACACGCCTTAAGGCGTATATTGGGATCAAACTCTGTAGAACTGCAGGCAAGATATGCCAGCGCCTACATTTTGATGAATTATATATACTCTGACGCTTTAGGCATTCGTTTGATATGATACATCTTCATAGATGTCAAAGGTCAGCTGGCTTAGGGAAAGAAAAAAATTATTCGGGCGGGATGGCGTACATTGTGCAATATCTAACCCATATTTGACGTTTTCCTGTATAAAAATTGACAAACGTATCTTGATTATATAAAATATTGTAATAAATTTATCAAATTGGATCGAATGCACTGTTGAAAAACTGTTTCTAGGTTTAGAATGCAAAAATTTGATTATACCTTATATTCAGGAACTCTTAACGATTGTTTTACATAAAATTCATTGTATTTAACATTACCAAACCTGTTGTGGAGCGGCTGGATACCAGTTTACACGAACAAGTAAGCCCAGAGTTGACCCAGACCCTAGGGCCGGCGATTCCTAACAATAGTGGGAGGATGAGCATAATTTTTCTTTAGTTCTTATCTCCGGATCTTGATTTCTGGAGAAATGCAACAGCCTCATCACCCCCGAATCTCCCTCCGAACATGCCCTGACCAACCTGTGAAAAGGCTACTAGTTTCAACTCGGAAACTTAAACTCTACAGTTTTCGAGAGAGTTCGAAGCTATTTCTCAGGTGTGTACACTCCAGCAATGTGTGGCTATAGTAGACTTGCTCAGGAATATTAAATACACGAAGTGTTCGAACATACATTCTTATATTTCTGAAACATGCGTCGATATATAATAGGCGCGCCAAACTCTATACACACGAACATACATACATATATGTATATATATATATACCAATATATACACCAATGTATCTTTATATAAAGACAGCGCATTCATCATTCAGTATTCTACCTCACTTTGTCCGTGACATGTGGCAGGCGGGGCGGATAAAAAGCTACAATACCGGTGTAGATTTATGTTTCGTTGATGAGCATTTCATTTGCGGTATTTGTGAGTTAGATTTTGTTTGTGCACTGATACCAAGGATTCACATTCAATGTATAGATTTTGTACGACACTCAGCCATAAATTCATGCGCGTTGTCTGGTCCGATGCAATGATTCATTTATAACCTAGTCCCAGTGATGTGGTGGGTTCCCCAGAGGTTTTTAAGAATTGGACCATTCATAGGTCCTTTTGAAAGCACATTTATGCCCTTAGTGATCTCCGGGGTGTGTCGAGACACTGATAAGTATATTTGAATGGGCTCGAGTAACTCCGACGAAACCTAGAGGCGTAGTCATCCCCCCAGAAAATTAAAAATTCATGGGCATCTTATATACCACAAGGAGCGGGTATATAGGAGGCATCCGAATAAGCCATTACGGCGATTATTCGAAGGGTACTTTTTCTATTCCTAATGCGGTAGATCCGAGAATGATGACAACGTCAGATAAGGCAAATTGCATAACTATGAGCGAGTATCGTACACTTCTACAAAATATTCTTTTAGATACTTGATGATATTAACACTGTTGTCCATTGCTCTATTTTTTACTATCTCAAGAATCACCTCAAGATGCTGAAAATGGTTGATTTGCAGTCTTTCAATTTCATTATTGCCCTTGAAATTTTTCCTGAATTTATTTTATAGAAAAAGTATATAAAGAAAAACAAATTTTATTATAGGTACTATATGAGCCGAAAGGCAATGATGACCAAGCTACGCGTTGGTAATAAATCAAAGAAAATAATTTCACCTCCAAAATTCGATGTAGGCAATAGTAGACTTGTTCTTAAAATTAAGTAAGCACATTTTTTAAAATTAAGCATGCAATTTATAAAATTAAGCGTGCAATTTATAAAATTAAGCGAGCAATTTTTAAAATTAAGCGTGCAATTTTTAAAATTAAGCGTGCAATTTTAAAAAAATTTGCACTCAATTTTAAAATTTAAGCACTCAATTTTAAAATTTAAGCACATAATTTTAAAATTTAAGCACACAATTTTAAAATTTAAGCGCATAATTTTAAAATGTAAACATATAATTTTAAGTAAATTAAATAGAATTTAAAATAAAAAGCGTTAGTATTTTTATCTTTATATTAAAGAACGCAAAAAGTTAAAAGCTTTACCATCAAAACGATTGCTATCATAAAAGCTATCGGCGTAATTTGGGCTTTAGGTACAGAAAACCAAGTAAAAACCCAATAAAGCATCTGAACGATAACAATCTATATTGAGATAAATAAAGCTGAAAAAACGAATACTATATAGTATTTAAATCTAATTTGACAAAACATCTGTTTCAGATATATAATACTAACAAAGCACCGATAGTAGTTTTCAATTTGGCCGTTTAGGATAACTGTTTAGACATGACTATTGAAACAAAAAAGTTATACCAAAAAATTAACAAAAGCATTTCTAGCAAACAATTTAAAATACGGTTTCATGTAACGTTCACAGTACACGACGCGTGCGCATACTCAACAACCAGTGTGAATTTTAGCGAAAACTGATTGCTGTGACCGTTCGTATCTAATCTAAACCTAAAAACATCTTCACAAAAATAGCTATATATTCCGGTTAGTTTGCAAGTTTGAGTTTATTAGATAAAGAATAATATCTACCACTCCATTAGGAAATGACTGAAGCTTTGCTTATGATTTTCAGGATGCCCAACCGGATGCTTGAGACCTGTGTTTTGCCTAGTGCATAATAAGATATCGTACAAGAACACCTTCGGGTACATGAATGCAAAAAAATAATGACATAGCTTCAGATTAAAATATATCAATAACCAACTTCGGCATGACTTGGTTGTTTCGAACCTCGAACTTATCAAAACTACAATGAGATGTGTCTTTTTTCGATGAGTTAATCATAATAACAACAATATTTGTATCAACGGGTCTAATATAGGCAAAGTACAATCTTCAACTCTTGCCATGCTAGCCTTTAAGTTCTTTAAAGTCCTTTAAGCCTTAAACTTTAGCGTCTTTTAAGCATATGCCCTAGATTTTAGCACGCTTTAAGCTACACTGCAACGTCGCGTCATAAGCTGAAATATCAGTGTTTATATAATACTACACATGTGAAATCGAAGCTACAAATTTTTGTAAATTGAAACAAATGATAGTATAAAATTTTAATCAATGGTTCGAAGAATACAGTTTAATACATAAATTTCAGCCATTTTCTTGGAATCTCGAATATTGTATATCCACAATTTGACCGTAGACACATATATTTGTGATCATCTGGGGCTTATCTGGTCAAAAAATAGCTGTTGAGAACGATTGAGCTTCTAAGCTGTACTGATTATAACTGATGAACTTATCGTGTGTAATACTGATTAACTGCGTAATGTAAGTTTAATATGAACACGGCCTAAGTTTACTTAACAAATTAAATTGAAATATAGAAAAAATTTGAAAAATCGAAAATGAAAATTAAAATAAATATATTAAAAAGAAGAGAAGTCAAATGAATAAATATTAAGAAAAAATGACAAATCAATAAAACCAAATGTCAATCTTAATTTATATATCGTTTTATATGGCCAACTACCAATTATTGCTGTAAAGCTAAATTGTTTAACACAAAACATCTCTTTTAAAAGTAATAATTGTATCGCTTGTTGTTTGTTATCGTGTAGTTTAAAATATAAAAGTTGTTGAGATTGTGTTGTTCGTACATCAATTTAATATTTTGGCCATTACTATTATTTTTTGTTTAAAAATTCAAGAATCTTCAAAAAATTCCTTGTTTAATTATAGTCTAATAATGCTAGTTGGTGAGGGTTGATAATTTGATTTGGGAGACAGGAGGAATCCAAACGGTGTTTTAAACGATATAACTATTATAAATCAAAACCCTTACGTTACACAGATTTGGGCGGATGCATCAACAATCATTCATCGAAAAGGTCGGTGCTGCAACAAGGAAGATGGGTACAAGGGAGGCTTAGCCATTGTAGCTTTTCCAGGTTGAGCCCTGCTTCGCCGGCTGCGATGTAGAACTGTCACATTCATTTTAGTATTCATGAACAGCCAAAGTTTGCGCTCACTTGAAATTACACCAGTCTTCCAGCTAAGCTGCTCTGGCTGCAGGCCTAAACAAAGCGTTATATGTTCGTATAAACTCTAAATGCTTGCCCAATGATGATTTAACTTCGTATTTTGTCTGAACTATAAAAAAGTAACGTTTAGGCATTGTAGGATATTTAACTAAGGTCACATAGCAAGTCACAAAATAGTTTGAATTTTGAAATAAATTAAATAGATGTCTTACAAGACATGCGTCATTAAATTATTGATTATTCAATTTGTGTTTATATAAGGGGTGGGGAGGGAACAAGTTCTAACGCCGTGGTTTTGAAAGAAGGCCATTATTGAACAGCTAAACATAATGAGGTTAAAAAGTTATCAAGCGTTCATATTCGTTAGGATTTCGTCACTTTAGGTGCAACGTATACACTGCGAATGCATTAATTAATAATGGTTAGTTAGTTGTTTTATATAGATATGTATATAGAACATTTGAGCTGATTTTAGAACAAACAAGGTTGTATCTATTTATATGCCCATCCCAAGCCCAGAAACGAATTTGAAGTACACTTTTTATCTTATATGAACAAAATCATTCTTTGTGTAATAAATTTATTTAATACTGTATATTTTATAAAACCGTGACATGTTTGATCCGTGAAATACAGATTAACCACATGCCCAATCACAAAAAGTTACAAAATATAGTTCTACTTAACTAGCTATTGTATTATAATATATAGTATCTAACGTACAATATAAATGTTTTAAAATCCTTTACTTGTGAAATAGGTTTGAGACTTGTGCAGTAACGCTCCAAGCACTTTCCGAAATTTTTTGTTGTAGTGGTTTCCGAAATTCCTTGTTCTAAGGACATGCCTTCCGAAATTCTCTGTTCTAAGCAAATTCCGAAATTCTTTATTCTAAGCAATTTCCGAAATTCTTTATTCTAAGCAATTTCCGAAATTCTTTGTTGTAAGCACTTTCCGAAATACTTTATTCTAAGAACTTTCCTAAAATTTCCAAGCACTTTCCGAAATTCTATGTTCTAAGCACATTCCAAGATTTTTGTTCTAAGTACTTTCCGAAATTTTTTGTTCTAAGCATTTTCCCAAATACTTTGCCCTATGCATTTTTTTAAATTCCAAGCACTTTCCGAAAGTCCTTGTTCTAAGGACACCCCTTTCGAAATTCTCTGTTCAAAGCACTTTCAAAAATTCATTGTTCTAAGAACTTTCGGAAATGCTTTATTCTAAGGACTTTTCGAAATATTTTGTTCTAAGCACTTTCCGAAATACTTTGTTCTGACAACTTTCCTAAAATTTGTAAGCACGTTCCGAAATTCTTTGTTCTAAGCACATTCCAAGATTTTTTGTTCTAAGCAATTTCCGAAATTCTTTGTTGTAAGCACTTTCCGAAATACTTTGTTCTAACAACTTTCCTAAAACTTGTAAGCACAGTTTCCGAAATTCTTTGTTCTAAGCGCTTTCCGAAATTCTTTGTTCTAAGCACTTTCCGAAATTCATTGTCCAATGGACTTTCCTAAAATTTTAAGCACTCCCTTTTCCCCTTCTTTTTTTTTCCGAAATTCTTTGTTCTAAGCACTTTCCAGAAACCTTTGTCCTATGGACTTTTATCCTGAAATTCTTTGTCCTCTAAGCGTATTCCAAGATTAACGTACCGAAATTCATTGTTTTAGGGACATTCCTTTCGAAATTCTTTGTTCTAAGCACTTTCCGAAATTCTTTGTTGTAAGCACTTCCAAAACACTTTGTCCTAAACACTTTACTAAAATTTTAAGCAATTTCCAAAATTCTTTGTTCTAAGCACTTTCCGACATTCTTTGTTTCAAGCACTTTCCGATATATACACGAGAGTGTACATTTATAGTACAATGTGTTTAAAGTATAAACATGTTTAGCATTCAAAGGTTCGGTTAATGCAAGCCAACTTTATTCAACTAAAATAAAGCAAAACATAGTAATAATGTCCATATTGAGTTTTCTTGAGTCGGCACAGCGATTTCGGTACATTTGCACGGCTCGTATATATCTGTTGGTCACAAAAAACCTAAAAAGCAGGATATTGCAAAAATTCAAATGCGTGATGCCTTTCACATTTTTAGTGATAATAAATTAGGAATACTGATTAGCTCCAGAAACTTTATAAAAACAATTATTTGATTTAATTACTAAAACTTCATCAGCCAACGGGTATTTAATATGTTTTGTTCAGTTTTCAATAAATGTGAATGCTCAAAACGCCAATTCTAGCGGCATTTATTTAAAATTTTAAGAAGCAAATGGAAATCTAACTTGAAACTAGTCGGTACAGCAATTATTTCTTTTGATCAAGTCGTCAAACATTTATCGGTTTCTTAGAAAGAATGTCCTTAATGTCATACTACAACACGTTGGATTTGAAGTGTGCCATTAGACAAGTAGTATCCCTGGTCTTTATCTTACGTTTAGCCTAATCTTAGACATAGCTGCTGTGTAGAACGTTACTTTTAGCCTAAACCACAGTTGTATCTTGAATTTCATTTCTTAACTGTGAGATCTGAATTATCAACAACCCAATGTCCTTCTCAAACCTGTATCCACACGGCGAAATGATAATCCAGTCGTAAAATTTGAACCAGTTAAAAGTTTAGCCTAAAATCACTGCAAAATATGTATTCTTGCCACAATAATATTCTCAACCTTAAGCTCTGATAATGATTTTATATAAGTAAAACAATATATATATGTTTTTTCTATATATTTCAAACTGTCTCATACACGATCCAAAACATT
>JASANE010028861.1:0-41583 GCA_030248225.1 Trileptium ribeirensis | reverse complement strand
TATATACATATAGTTTTGCCAAATCTCCATCGTTTCAGAAAAATGGTGGATTCAAAAGAGGTGTTTTTAGGGGTGTTTTTTAATTACCAATGAAAAGAAAATTTCTTGGCATTGCTTTTGAAAGCTATTACCTGCATTTCTTGGGAGTTAAGGCTTGATAATGAATCTGTGTAAAATCATGAAATCTGTAATATTTAGCTAGGAAAGGTAAAATTTTTTTGACTTATCGATTTGCCGTGAAAATAATTATATCGTTTAGCACGTTTGTTCGGCGATATTTTTAGTGATATGTGTATTAATCCTAGCAATGTTGTTTTGCAGCGAGCGTGTGTACCCACTTTTCAGTCTGGCAAGAAGCGATCCAGGTAGCAGCTTAGGACGCTATCGCCTTCTGAATAAACGTTATACTGCTTTCTACGAATTAAATACTTACAGATCGACTTCCGAAGGTTAGTTCTGTACGATCAGCCAATTGATATGACAGCACATTTTATAGCTGTCGCGGGTGAGCTAACGGGATAATTGCCAAGCACTGCAGATGAAGATTTGAGCATGCGTTGCTGTCCATTCCTGTGGGCTCGTTTACTCCTTCCGCGTCCACCGCAGCATCCTTGCAATCGCTTGCGTTGAAGTTTCGCTGTATCATTGACACGATATTCTAAAATAAATAATACATGTTATTGGTTATTGGCCTTCTTGTGTGTATTATAATATACTAATTTCTAGCAAAACTCGCAGAAAGGCTATCCCAAACACATCACATGGATTCACTATGAAGAGATTTTTTTAATATTTTAACAAACCGCGTAAACTATGTGAAATTTAATTTTTTGGTCTGGTTTATCCATCAAAATAGACGAAAAATATATCACTTTGAAGCCTTGTCAGGACCCTTTTTTAACAAGAGGTAAAATATTTCACGCAGTGTATCATCGCTTGTCACTTATGCGTACGGTCCAAAAAGATTTCGGACTATCAAAACTAAACCGGAATATACGTTATTTTTTTAACATGAGGTTGCGGCGAACACATTATCCAAAAAACATGTAAGCCATTTGAGAAAAATGTATAATATGTGGTCTCGGTTGATCCGGTCCACATGATTTGGTAAGGTTCCCGTCCTTTAATCTGAAATCCAAAACCAGTCTAAGTTTAGTAATCCAAAATATCGTATTAATATTTATTATATAGTTGTCAATGAAAATGTGCATGAAACTTGAATGTTAATTTATTGTACCTTTCAATCATGTGTATTGCGGCAATCATACTAATGAATCAAATTAATTTAGATAGGAAAGACAAATTTTCTCGGAAGAACAATGCACATTTAGTTTTGAATGTTGATAATTTAATTTTCTTAAACAGAAGCCAAAAATTCAAACCTTAAGAAATAAACATAAATACTTTTAGACGCTAGCCAACAATTTATGCAGGTTTCAAAGAATAATGAGTGAAAAAAGTGGGCAGTTTAGTCTTTAACAGCCGTTTGCAAGAAACTAAAATTTTTAAAGAACGGTTATATGATATTTTAGTTTCTTGCAAACGGCTGCTAGAGATTTTTGTCTTTAATCACTGCTGGTCTGATATTTAAATCTCTAACAGATAGCTGTAAGAGACTTTAGTGTTATATAGATAGCCAATAAATACAGAAATCTCTAACAAATAGCTGTTAGAGACTAAATTCTATTGCAGCTAGCCGTAAAAGTTATTGTCTCTAATGGCTAGCTGTTAGAAACTTTTGTCCCTTACGGCCAGTTATAAAATACAAAAGCCTCTAATAGCTATCCGTTAGAATTTCAAATATTTAACGGTTGGCTGTAAGAGATTTTTGTATGTTACAATTGGCTTTAAGAGACAAAAGTTTCTAACAGCTAGCCATTAGAGACAAAAATCTGTTACAGCAAGCTCATTAATGATATTGGTGCCCCCTCCAGTTTGATTTTGGAGCCCCCTCTAGTTTGATATTGGTACCTCTCTCCAGTTTAATATTGGTGGTCTCTCCAGTTTGATATTGGTTCCCACCTCCAGTTTGATAGTGGGGCCCCCTTCACTTTCTTATTGGTGCCCCCCTCTAGTTTGATATTGGTGCGCCCTCCAGTTTGATATTGGTGCCCCCTCCAGATTGATATTGGTGCCACCCTTCAGTTTGATATTGGTGTCCCCCTCCAGTTTAATATTGGTGCCACTCTCCAGTTTGATATTGGTGCCCCCTCCAGTTTGATATTGGTGTCTCCCTCCAGTTTGGTATTGGTGTCCCTGTCCAGTTTGATATTGGTGCCCCTTCAGTTTGATATTGGCGCTGCCCTCTAGTTTGATATTGGTGCCCACCTCTAGTTTGATATTGGTGCCCCCTTCAGTTTGTTATTGGTGCTCCCCTTCAGTTTGATATTGGTGCCCTTTCAGTTTGATATTGGTGCTTCCCTCTAGTTTGATATTGGTGCCCACCTGCAGCTTAATATTGGTGCCACTTCAGTTTGATATTGGTGCCCCCCTCCAGTTTGATAGTGGTGCCCCCTCCAGTTTGATACTGCTGCCGTTTCCAGTTTGATATTGGTGCCCCTTTCAGTTTGATGTTTGTGCCCCCTCCGGTTTGATATTAGTGTCCTCTCCAGTTTGATATTGGTGCCCTCTTCGCCGCAGCACATCATACGCAGCCGGCTCATCCTCCACCTCGTAAGTGAACGAAAGTGGGGAGTGGGGGGTTGCGCAGCTTGTGTCGAGCATGCATTAACATTTAACCCATTATGTTCCGTCCTGGCCATCTTTCGCAATTCTGAATATATGGGTTCCGCCGTGATAGGCCAGTACCATAATAATTATCATACGGGCTTGCTTCTGCTAGATATTTGGGATATGTTTTAAGAAGAGCGTCCTTCAAGCGGAAATTGTGCTCAAATTGCTTTGTGACAGCCATCTCCATGACTGTCTCCTTTTGCACATACCACAAAGCTATGACCGAGGAGACCCTTTTAGACTTTTCATTGATTTCTTCGCTGCTTTTAATATTTCTTTCATCTCAGCGGGTTCACGTGACTCCGTTACATTTTCAGCAAGAAGTTTACAGTCGTAATATTCGGCTTTTTTCATCATGTTTACGTTATGCTCGTTTACGTTAATTTGTGTGCGCCGTGCTTGGCTGTGTCCTAATAGTGGACGGTGACTGTCAGCATGTCCGCGTAACAACATAGCTACAACGACGCACATATGTGACAGTCTGCCGTGACTGTGTGGATTTTTTGATCAGTCAGCGCTGACTATGTAATATGTCTTTAATAGCACAAGAACACAGTATAGCATAACGGTCATAGTCACCTCAAGTATAAACGATGTTATGGGGCAAAATTTGACAGCTGTCAAATCCTGTAAATTTACATTTTGGCTGCTGTCCAACGCTACAAATTCAAATTTTGGCAGTGGTCCAGAGCGGGAAATTCTATTTTGGCAGTATTTTAATGCGGGAGATATAAATTGCGGTAACAGTGTGGCGAGGCTCGTCTATTTGTCCCGTCTAGTCCGCCATCATGACGCCCAACTTATCACACGTAGCTAACTAAGTAAATGCGGACAAAACAGATAGTCAGGCGTGACTGTTGATTGTCCCAAGTAGCAAACCTAAACTGTTGAGACATAGCTAGGTCACGGTGGGCACAAATTAACATAGAAGAGCCATAATATTGCTCAGTGGAGTTATACCGAACACCGTCAATGACAACTTGTGCTAGGTAGTGGTTGAAGAGGTAGCTACTTTTATTAAAGAAAGGGAAGACTTCCACCCGCCGCGGATTTGAAGTAATTGTTGTAGCTCCACTCACCGCAGCCATTTTCGACGGCAAATCGATTTCGAGCTGAAGGTAAAGATAATCATAATACAATATGATAATTACTAATATACATAATATGAGTTAACAAAGCATTGAAATGACATAGTAATAAGACCACTATCGTCAAAAGTGTTTCGTCGGGCCATCCGACAGCAGCAAAAAATAACAAGTGCACTACAACAAGTAAGGAATTCGGCGCTGGTCGTCACGCAGCGATGTTTCACATATATGTAGAAATCGCTTGACGCCTGGGTCAATTTCGCCGACCCAAGTTCTACTGAGGCAACACTCGCGAATAGATTGGCGAATAAGTTCGTGCTGAATAGAATGCAATGCGTTACCTACGAATATGTTAAGCTTACGTGCGCGTGTCGTTGTAACATTGAGGCGACGGCTATCTTTTAGAAAGCCAATGTTGTGATCTTAGCCGGGTGCATCCAGTGCAGGATTAAAACGCACTAGCGAAATAATCATATAGGCACGCTCATCGCCCTGCCAACTGTTCGTGCAGCCTATCTTAGTCTCTGCGTGTATCGAATAAAGAACAGCCTTAAGTAAGTATGCTTGTGCTGCGCAGGTAGCATCGATACCTATCGACGCCGGGTCAGCACCATGATCGCTGATCATAACGGCAAGAAAATATAGCGGCTATTTCTGACATGTTATAAAGGCTGCTTCTATGTGCCAGCTGCATCCTTCTATATGCATAAACCCAACTGAGCCAATTGGTACAACCGCGACTTCAGCGGGCATGACTGCGTATAGATTGAGAGGAGCTGTAGCGCGAAGTGGTGTTTGTCGGTAAATCACTTGATTAGGAGGGCGTAAGAGATCGGTACGCGAGAGGTAGTTTTCTTTTAAGTGCACAGCCTGCAGAACGGTTGGTTAGAAATAAGGTCGAACAAGAACTGCATGCCAGACTCTCCCGCTGCCACACGCTTAAGCAGCATGTTGGTAATATATTCTGACAGCTGCTCGGTATCACCCATTAAAATGGCCTGTCTAGCGACGGCGAGCGGAAATACAACCGATAACAGGGGCAGATCTACAAAACCGGCTTCCTCGGCAATTAGCAAGTCGACTTTTGGCTCACGGAAGTTAGGAATGTTCCACTCCCGCTCATATGTGCCGACGATCTCAGCAAGGTCCATTATGGCCATTTTTAGTGTAACCACAATCATCTTGTGTTACGTAAGGCCGGCAGTCGCATTTATTCGACCCGCTTCCGACGCCTCGCGCGGACAACTGCGAGAAAAGCAGTGCTGTTGTAGTCGAGGATCAAGGGCGTTCGTATCAGTGCCACGTGCTAAATAGCGCAGCAGAGCAACCCCAGGAACATTATGCATCATTTACCTTAAGATGTGTGCACCTAGGGCCGAATTCTGTCACAGAGCCAATTCCGGCTTGTGACAAAAAGGCACAACCACATTTGTTCCTTTATAAATAAAATTAATTGCTAAGCTATGCTAGTATGTTTGTACGAGCAGGGAGCGGCTATGTCTCATGGTTTGATAGCCGAGCCCGACTACTGAAAAAAAATATTTATTACATTCAGTTTAGCATGACTGTGTTACAGGGAAAATATTTAGCTCTAGGCCCAAAAAAGCCAACATTAGTAGTAATTAAAGTAAGACGCATAAATACAGGTAGAATATATACTTAAATATCGCTATTTTCAAAATTTTTGTTTGAGTGCCGTTTACAAGCCAACCTAGTAGCTATGTAAAACACGCTCTTTCATGCATAAAAATTGGTCTATACTTGACTGAGAAGATGTTTTACGAATATATAATAATATGTGTTATCAGTTTCCATTTTTTCGTGATTTTCCATTATCGTCATATATTTCTGATTTTAGGGCCAATTCCTGCATTTGTAACAATTTATCAGCCTCGCTTTGCTATTAGGTAATATATTTGTAGGGTCTGTTTCGTCCCAAAAAATGTCGCACTGGCTAATTGCTGCTAGCCAAGCTTGGCATTAAAGCCGCGGCAGACTGTGGCAAAATGCGGCCCTGCCGCACACATCTTAAGGTAAATGATGCATTAGTACCGTATAACCATTCTAAGGCTTCGCGGGCATCGACGGCAAAAATATTCGCTGCTGCATTGGTACTGGCGACTACCAATACTTTCTTCTCCGGATTAGCAGACAAATAAGCAACTACTAACTGGGCCATACATATGATTTTACCAGTACCTGGTGGTGCTTTACATAATATGAAACGACGACCACACAATAGAGCCTCGAGCACTTGCTATTGAGTTTAGTAAAATTAACTTAGATGCCCACTGACAAAGGCACACTGCTGCTCGTCTAGCTGTGGTGCTAGCGGCCCTGAAACGTTGCAAAACAACATTTCACACATTATTCGCCAAGCACTACGATGAAATGTAAGAAACGTAGTACGTAGAGACGCAACAGTTGCGATCGCCTCCAGCGATGTGACTCTACCTCCATATGCTACATAGTGGGTCCTGTTGGGCGCTTGCTAATTCCAACTCTTGCGGCGGGTCAACTAAATTAACAAGCGGAACTGGTTCCTGCGACTGCTCCAATGGTTCGGCTAACAGGGCTTAAACCGTTATATGGGGCGATGGTCTCGGAAGCATTTTCGGATTCATCATCCTGCTCCTCAAGTTCTTCATCTGCTGACGGGTCCCACTAATAGATTACCTCCATGAGTACCGATATTATATACTCAGCCGCTGCACCCATTGTAGGTGTTATACTAACAGTTGCATAAAAATTTCTAGCCGCGCCATTAACCAGAAAGAACCTTTTAGTTCCGGAGACTAGCTTTTAAATTAGTACGGTCCCGTCGCCTATCTCATGTCGACCTGCAATATAAGCTAAAATTTTGAACTGTCTGCCCGGATGAATAAGTCTTGCGGCATTTGTCCGAAGTCGCAAATGCCCACGGAGCTGATATCGACAGTGATGTGATAACTGCTCTGATCCTTGGCAAGTATGTCGGCTTGCAGCAAGTCGGACCGGTCCAGCTTTTCCAAGTCCTCAGCAATGATAAGCCAGATGTACTCAATATCCGCCTTAAGAGGATTACCCTCTTCTTACCGTAACTGTCCTAATAGCTGAGCTAACATCATGATCGCAAATTGTTAACGTTGTATGGCATGTCCCAACCTAAAATGTCGGCTATTACTGGATCGTCCATCTCCTTGTTAAACATTGGGTTGAACGGTTGCTCGTTACTAATAAGTCGTGTCTCCACCGCACTCTTGTAGACCGTATGCCAGATCTCTAAATACGGGGCTAAGGCAGGCCTGTCAATCGAATATTCTTGCAAATCCGATTAATACCGCCTTCGACTATTGGGTGTCGAGGTGGGGCTTGCGTACTTTCAGGCTGCAGAGCTATCCCTGGTGCGTTGGGGTTCCATCTCAGCTTCATTGAAATTCCACTTATGCGACCTTTACGTTATAAAGGACCCCCATGTGACAGTTTTGTCTCTCACTGATTAAGAAAATACCATCCGGTGGTATACGGTATATACCTACGCTATATAACGCAATAGATGGTGTACTAGACACCATCAACTTAATTATAGTGGCTAAATCTACCTATTGTTCATTACTGACGGTGTCAAGGACACCATCCACAAACACAGCATATGAGGCTTGTAAATAACAAATAGTGTAGCTAAACACCATATAAATTTTATAGTATGGTCTACACCATACTATTATCGACACTACACTACCGATGTATACTATCTGAAAATACAATCACAGGCACCATGGTGTCAAAGACACCATATATTTGATGGTAGCAGATACACTCAGGGTGGACAAAACATTAACATGGGGGTCTTTTATAACGTAAACGCTGCATTAAAGCCAAAAGAATTTCGTGTTAAGCTGCAGGGTCACTGAACAGCTGCACAAATCGGTGAATATCGTGTGTTCCGAACAATGTTTCATGTTTATACTTTACCCAGAACTGTAAGTCGTAATAGTGATAACCCGGATTACCTTATGATGGAAGACATACAGTAACGGGTAGTTGGAAGCTCCATATGGATGTAATTATATCTGTTAGGAATTGTTTGGGTCCGCTAGATTAGCCGCAATTAATGTTACCACGCGAGTGCCCAAATTGGGAGCGTCAAAGTTTAAGGCACCTCGTATGTCCATCGAAGATGCACCAAAAATTACTGGAAAATTTTCGGGTCCTTTCGGCCACGGCGATTCTCTGATAAATGTGGCGACACCAGTAAAGGTTCCAACAAAAGAGAAACATATAGCATGGGTGGTACCGCCCAACTTAATACGCACTCCTACTCGATGCCGTGTCATCCAATTTTGGTGTTCCCATAGCATTTTCCCATATGTGTGAAACGAAATTTTTGGAGCTCGATGTTTTCAAAGTGTTCTTGTTTCTTAAAATGCGTTGGATCGCGTATATCGATTTTGCTCATGGGATAAAAAGTGTGTAGTGTAACTAATGCGCGAGTATAAAACGTCCCATAATGCGCTTGGGACACTCGCTTGCAGCGGTGAAAGCACAAGTTCACAAACGCCAGGCAGCAAATTTTCAACTAACAAATACTTTGTAATGCTATGCTGTATCGTTTCATACTTCAGTGGAGCCCCAGTATTTGCTACATTTGTCAGGTACCGTGTGACTAAATCTGTTACCTCTATAGGTATATCATAGTGCCGCGCCACAGGATCTAAAATTTTCGCCTGCTCCGCATTCATTTGCCTAGGCGAAGTTATCGATCTAAGCCGAACAACCCAGATATTTCGTGCGCTGTAAAAAAAGAAATTGTATGATAACTAGGGCCTGAATAGACTATTGCTGTCGGAAGGCAAAAAACATAGTTTAAAAGGCAGATTGGTAATCACACCAATTTGGTGTTTTATCAAAGTTATTTTGAAGCTCACCTGTCACGGTAAATTCGTCATAGTTAACGAACTTAACTGACTTATCACCACTATACAACTTTAATTTTCCTGTTAGATAAGCGTGGCATTTAATACTGTGCTACTCGGTGCTGTGTGAGCTCGTTATCAATAAAGTAATAAGATAACACCTAGTACAATAAACAAATCAGCACAGCTCTTCACCAATCCGCGCAGCCTAAAATAAAATGTGCTTTAGGGCGAAGATCGTTTCTAATAACTGTTTGATTATACGGAATTAGTTACAACAGTCGGGTCTTTTACTATCTTGTCTATGGTATGTAGAATTTTTCAAAAGCTATTTATTGGTGTATTGTTACATGGTATTTTCGGATTCAAAATTCAATGACGAACGGTGAGGTAGATTGACCAAACTGATAGAACGAATCACGTAATATTTGTATACAGATACATATAAGTATACCTTGTGTATTAATTATAGCCCGGAACTCTAGTTAATACATCTATCTGCAAAAGCGCCGTTTATCCTAGGCTTTCGTGCTCTTAAATTTTAATTATGTCTTGGTTTGACAGTGCCCCCCTTACTTACAATCCTGCGGCTCCTCGAAAATTGTGGGCAATATATCGATTTCTTAACCTATAACAGTAATTTGCTTTTCTGATGGCTGCTCATTGTTTCTAGGAATCCTCGTAATTCATCTTCTTCCAAATCAGAGCTTCTTTTATTTTCCGCAAAAGTGAAGGTGGAACGTATGGACCATAAAACGGCTTTATACGTTCCATATGTACGCGTTTCTGAGCTTGTTTTGGGTTACTAATAGATTTTAAAACGAGATCCGGTAACGTATCCATCAACTTCGTATAACCCGTGCCATGGTTGAGATATGTTTTTCGTTTTGCCATTTTTATTAAAAGGCACGTGTAATATGACCTTTTGGCCCACCCAATATTCAACGGGTGCTGCCTTGCGGTCATGCACCTCCTTCATTCATGATTGCGCTTTGAGAATATTCTCACTACCAATCTGCCACGCACTGTTAAGGTATAATTGTTAGTCACGAAAATTATCTTCTTCATCTAAATAATTTAAATTTGAATTTGGAAGAACAGTGTCTATAGCTAATCTGGGTAACCTTCCATAGACCATTTCGAATGGACCTAAACTTGTCGATTCGTTTATGCTCACGCGGTACGCGAAACAAGCGAACGGGACATATTTGTGCCGTGTTCGCTGTGACATGTCCGCATACTGAGAAACTATATTCATTAAGGTTCTATTAGTTCTTTCAACGATACCATTCGTCTGGGAACGATATGGGGTCGTAAATACTTTTAGAGTCCCGGTTAGCCGGTAAATTTGTTCCACTAGCTCGCTCCGAAAGTTCGGAGCATTATCGCTAACCAGTTCGTATGGTGCCGAATGCCGGTATACGACGTCGGTCATGAACAACTTAGCTATGGTTGCAGCCTTTTGATAAGGCGTACATATCGTTTCCGGATATTTAGTAAACTGATCAATGAATATGACAACATACTTATTATCATTATAAGTTTGTGGCAAGGGTCCTAAGATATATACATGATATGTATAGCTCGGCCTTGTCGCGGGAATGGTATGTAATGGGGCTCTAGGACGAGGAGGTCCAGACTTTCGCTGGGAACATTCCAAACAAATACCGGCAACGCCCGACCCTTAAAGTTGCGTCTGCCGCTGCGCTAGCTCAGGCGGCCGTTTGATTGTGCTTTTTGTTGTCCAGGAAGCGTCAAATACCAATTCTGCCCTTACAGTGGAATTACGGTTGCGTCTTGACTAAATACAGTAACATGTAGTAAATATTGATATCTTTTTATTGTTAACAATAACTTTAGAACCGGGTTCATGCATATAAATATCAACTGTCTTCTACTTGTATTCAACAAAATATAGTTAGACACTATCATCTCGGGTACGTCCGTAGTGCTTTTTTACTAGCATGCGAAACGAATATCGTCGACTTCACGAAGTATTCATACGGTATACATAGAAACCAGTATCAGACCTATTGTAACAAAATTAGGGATTTATTACAATGTATTGCCAAAATGCAAGGAAATTATTGAAGAAAAGTTGTGTTGTCATCCACACTTTTATGATGGATTGGCTTTCGCGGACTTGGTTTTATTGCAAGTAAAGTGTTCTCCCATGCGGTAGCTAAACGGGTAAATCCAAATATATCATGTTGCGCGCGAGTTGGAGCAGCTCAAGCTTTTCCGACGAAGGTCGGCTCAGATCTGAGCTTAAAAGTTCAAGCCTGGCCCGAAAAAATGCCGCAACGTCCGACCCTTAAAGCTGACATGAGCCTTTCATTCTATCTACAATGTGTAATTTTCCAAATTAGTTGACACATGACCAACCTCAAAAAACTACCCAAATTATCATTTGTTCTCTATTTTAAATGTTCTATTTAATGTAATATACGATAACACCAATCGAAAATGTGCAACGTGGGTTGAATTTTTTGGTGGCAAATATGGTTAACTTCCAACCTAATTTTCACCCAACAATATTCTGACTCAATGGTCAAATTTTGATCAGGCGTACATATCGCTTTCAGATATTTAGTAGTCCGATCAATGAATATGACAAAATACTTATTACCATTATACGTTCGTCCTAAGACATCTACATGATATGTATAGTTCGGCCTTGTCGCGGGAAAGAGATGTAATGGGGTTTTAGGACGGGAAGGTTCCGACTTTCGTTGGGAACATTCCGAACACGATTTGACTCAGTTTGAAACATCCCGGTCCATACCATCCCAATAATATTTAAAAAATAACTTTTGTTAATTTTTAAGAATTCCTATGTGGTTTCCGCCAACCACATCATCACGATGCGCAGACCTCAAGTCTTGCGTCATTGAGAATGGATCGACGAGTTGTTCCATAATAATTCCTTGTTTGTTTTTCGGCATTGGGTAATGACGATAAAGTATTCCATCACTAACCACATACCTTGGCTTCACTGCTACAAAATGCCCAGATAGTGAGATGTCTGTAGGACGCTCACAACTTTCTATGTCTTTCTTTAAAAGACTTAGCTCTGGATCTCGTCCTTGCTTAGAGTTAAAATCGGTTCGGTTATGATCATCTTGATCCTCTGTAGGTTCGGGAGTGCCATTATTATGTTTTTTGTTGTAATTGCATATGCAAATTTGATGTCCTCTTCTTGAGGTTGGTCAGATTTTATGTTACCTGCTTTATAATCGGTTCGGGACAAAGCGTCCATATGGCCCATCCTTTTACCCGCCCTATGTTCGACGGTAAAGTCGAACTCGGTTAGGGACAGACCTCAACGTTGCAAGCGCCCGGAGGCATTTTTATTTGTTAACAGCCACCCTAAGCATGAATGATAGGTTATAATGATTTTCTTTTGACCATAAACGTAATTTCGAAAATATTTCATGAAATATACGACTGCTAGTGTTTCTAACTGTTACTGAATAATTTCTTTCAGCTTTTTGCAAAAACCTACTTCCATATACGATCGGGTGCAGCTTATTATCCTAATCAGTTTGTGATAATACACCACCAATGGCTTTAGTACTTGCATCTGTTTCAAGGAAATACGGCTTAGAGGGGTCCGCTATTCGAAGAATCTCACAGGGATTCGAACGCTTCTAGGGCATCCGAATTACATTGGAATATTTTAGTGTTACTAGTTAACTGATTTAAAGGTTGAGCGATAGTTGTGAAATCTTTGACAAAACGTCTATAATAGTTGCAAAATCCGAGAAAACCCCTAACCGAAGTGATATCGTTAGGCACGATATACGATTTAATAGCCTCAATTTTATCAGGATCAGGTCGAAGACCTTCAACTGAAATGATGTGTGCCAGGTAGGGCACTTCATCTCTAAGAAATTTGCATTTCCGAGACTTCACTTATAATCCCACATCGCGAAGGCATTCAAAAATTTACCTAAGGCGTTCTAAATGCTTCTCAAAAGTTTCTGAAAACACCCAAATATCGTCTATGTATATAAAGCAAATTTGCTCTGCTAAACCGTGCAATGTAGCTTCGAGCGTGCGTTGGAAAGTAGCAGTAGCATTGCAAAGACCAATGGACATTTTTGTAAATTGATAGAGCCCTGAAGGTGTAATATAAAGGCAGACTTTTCAATAGTGTCTGAGGTCATAGGAATTTTCCAAAACCTCGATAGTAAATCCATGACACTAAAGAACTTAGCCTTACCAACACATTCTAATAAATCGTTTATGTGAGGCAATGGACAGTAGTCCTTTTTGGTTACAGCGTTCAACTTTCTATAGTCGTCGCATAGTCGTAAGGACTCACCGTCCTTTTTGCCGACTAGAACAAGCGGGCTAGCCTAAAGGGCTAGTTGATGGTTCTATGATACCAAACTTCAGCATTTGATTTAACTCGACATCTACTTTTTCTTTTCGACTAAATGGTATGCGGTATGGTTTTTGTTTTATTGGAACCGCTTTTGCTGTATCTATACTATGGTGAATTATGATGATGTCACCATAATCATAATTGTGATTTGCGAACACATCAGAAAATTTTATGCATACATCTGTAAATTGTTTTCGCTGGATGTCAGTGATTGAAGCTTGATCCAGATTAAGTTCACCTAAAAATCTTTTCTTTTTCGGACTTGGACTGTACTGCGAGGACATACAAACCGCCCTTCGATAACAGTGCAAGCGTACCTAATATTGTATTTTATAAAGTTTTACAAGGTAATATGACATATTTAAGAGCCGCACCGGTACCATAATTTCTGATTCATTGGGTAATAATATTTGAGCTCCGCTTAAATCAAATTCTCTTTCGAGTTTATGTTTGGTTCAAAAATTACATCTCCTTTTCCCCCTAAGACATTAACCCTAGAAGGTATGACAACATCATATTTTGGGAGAATCGTCATAAAGGAGTCTAAACGAACTGTGTTAGTCCCTACATCTCCCAGCTGGTGGGATACACCGTCTATAAAAACTGGTGTTTCTGGTAGTTAATACTTACTGAAACAAGCCTTTCTTTAAAAGTTTAGTATAAAATAAAATATATAACCGTGATCTACTGCATTCAAAGTTAGGTTTCTGCCTAAGTCCGGAATGACGATACGCTATATATCACTAGAGTAGTATTTTTGTACCTTTGCATTTACCTTTTATGCTAAAATGAAATTATTGAAATGCTCTAGGTCATTCTTTTGGTCACGAAATTGCTACTGATTCACTAAAAAATTATTATTCTCGGTTTTCCAAAACCCATCTTGCGCCACCGTTAATATTGCTTCATGATATCGTTGCCATAAACGTTGGGACTAATTCACTATTTACTACCTAACCAGGCCATTGAGTAATAAAGGAATTATAGAAACGGATTGAGCGAAGCAGGCTGAGTTTCCACATCGGAGATCGACGAGCAAAAGCTTTGTTTGCCACTGTGGCCGTCAAAATGCAACACCAAAAACAGATATCGAAACAAACTTCGCTACAATAACATAACAGTATTCATTTCCATTTTAGGGGTTGCACGACTTCTTGCTGACTCGAAGCTTTGTAACGATAATAATCAGACTTAGAGTTTTCAAATGTTCCATACATATTATACCGTCTCAACAGCCAGTGTTTTTTCTTAATTTCGTTAGTCGGTCCAAAATCAGTACTATAGAGTTGCAGAACTGGCTCTGCCCACTAAACCAGAATTAAGACACAGAACTCACACGGGCAAAACGATTATGCGACAATCAGACACATATTTTGGTTTTATTGGAAAATCAATTTTCATGCTATACTTAGTTAAGTAAGTTGTGATAACGTTAATATGTTATGCTTTTTATCATGTACTTGTGTCAAGTTTGCCATACCCATGTTATCCAAAGTCGCTCAGTACTTATATCATGCATATATTGTTCCCATACACCGCGGAATAAACCAACTGATGCGACGATACATTGCTGAGCGAGCATTTGAATTCAAATTTCCATAAAAGGATAGTACCATATGTTTGTAGGCGCAAAAAAACAAAAAAAAATAAAAATAAAAAAATTACGTCAACAAAAGCTCACGTTTATTGTCTTATAGGACATGAAACATTTTATAATACAATATGTTTTTGCTTCATAATTTGCTTTTTGAGAGAAATTTGCCCCTAGGACATGCACATTTTATTGACATAAATTATCGGAACATAACATGATGCCAAAGTTGCACGATATAAACTGTTTCACTACGCTACGCTTTAAGTATTAGAATAGCTTTGTTTTGTTTTGTTTAGATTAACTTTTATCCATGCATCTCCTGTTTGTAAATGCGCACCAAGCGAAGCCAAAGACTATGTTGTGTCAAACCCTTATCCTCAATTGAATAATTCACAAAATTGGGTTTTGCAGGGTTAGGCTTAGTTTTAGATTTTAGGTTGATAAGTATATTATGAGCGGTTTTAGGCAAAGAAAACAATAGATGCTTCACTATTCCCGAGGGGTTTTCAAGAACATTGCTAACATTATATACCTGGTTCATATATGGTACAAGTTATTGATTTCACAAAAATTAAAAAAATGTGCTTAATATACAGTAAAAACAAACAAATAAGCTTAAGTTATGACGATGGCGGAGCCAGAAATCTGTGACAAAGAGACACGGTTTTGTTATAAAACTTATTCGATGGAGTAGGGACTGTTATTACTAAAATATTCGGCCATCATTTAAGTACAGCTTTGCATATTACACGTTTGTTAAGAATGTCGGCATCTTTGTTTCTGGCTCCTCAATATGCGTCAATCAATGAGCGGTGTACAAAATACTTTGAAGTCGTCCACAGTTGAACGTTATCAAGGATAGACTAAGTAATTCAGTATATATATAAGAAAGCGACCTATGGCAGTCTTTGCAAAGTTTTAGCTGGTGGGGGCCAATAGTTTATATTTGGGCTTTTGATGTGCGCTGAAGAAAACGGTACAAAAACATCGGAGCTTGCGTGAAGCGTGAGCCTAGTGAAGTTTTTATTGTCACTACGAAAAAGTACTATGGTTCTTGCTTATTTTTGATGTCAAAATATAGTCATTTTTATAATTCTGCTTGAGATCCACTATTGAGACAGTAAGGGAATCAAATTATTGCTATAAAAATGCACTGCAAAAATTTGACTAAATTCTACAATCGATGCAATTAACCATATGACTTCCCCATGAAATGTGCATCATATACATATAATATATCATAGTTCGCATAGGGTACATGCCCATAGATACATTTTTTATGTTTGTACCCATCACATATATATGTATAATCATAAATATATGTACATACATTACATGTATATATAAATAAAATTATATAATCATAACATACAAACACGGATTTCAGTTAAGTCTCAGAATTACTGCTACGGCAACGACAGCTTATTGTAAGCAGTCATAAATATTGTAGTTATAAATGGGTAAACTATTAGAAATAATCCGTCGGACAAGGAAATTATCACCAATTTGAGTTGTGATTCTATAGCGCCCAGAATTTCACGGTACTGTGACATTTATCTATTGCCGTTTTTTTAATTGTGTTTCCCGCATGTAACAATGATATTCGTTTTTAGATTGACAATGCCACTGCTGCTATGACAGCATCGCTACCTACGCTATCGGCACAATGATTTATAAGAGGACAAGCCATTTTAGCTGTTGAGGCTCGCCGGTATAAAGACGGTACGGTTATTGTAAAGCCACATCATGCACAGTTGAGCGTTTACAAGCTAAAGTAAGGAATATTTTAAAGATTTGTCCAAAATTTAGTAAAATTCTGGTCGAGTTGCTTCCGTGTTTTGGTCAGATGTCTCTGGCTACTCCTATGTCCAAGATTCAGAAAACAACTGTTGTTAAGTACCAACCGAAATGAAGTTAAAGGAACAAATGTTTACAACAAAAATAAGTGGAAACGTTTTTAATATCTTAACAGCAGCTTCTTTGGCGTATATTTCGAAGGTATTACAATTAATTTTCGTTTTGCGCCATGTGACATATATACATGCGGTATACGACATTCGACTTTGTATATTTTAGGGTTATACTATAAATCCTATTCATAACAAAGATGCTGTGCGCTGAGCGTCATAGTCACATATGTTGTCTAATATTGCCACATAAACTTTGCTTATCACGTCGCTGTATTGAAAATAAGCGTATTGTGTTCACTCATGGTTCATATTTGCGTAGCATATGCAGCATACATAGCTTAATCAACAGAACATTCGAAATTGATGTGTTCGTTTATGAAAAATTTTTAATATTATAAGTTTGCAGATAATGGGTGATATTTAGGCAACTTTTTTCTTACAAATGTTTTCGAAAGACTGGTGGCAATAAGCAAAGTTCTATTCGTTTTCTTAGATACCGAGAACTGGTTAAAGTTGTGCCATTTATAAAATTTTACTATGAAAATTGCTCTGTAGCTGTGCAGGGCAGAACGGCAGATTAGTATGTTTACAATTTAGTTCTAATCTGTATAGTTTTCTGATGCTCAGTTGAATTTTATCTCAGATAAACAATAAGTTATATACAACCTAAACGACATTTGTTTTGGAGAACGTGCATGCCTGATGCGCGTAACAAATCGAAAAAGTTTAACAAATAGACCAGGGCATATGCTTGTTTAGCCTCTTAAGTCGAATTGGCGAAAATCATCTTAATAAACTCAGTCATTGACAGCAGATGATTAAAATTTCCCTAAGACCAAGCCATTTACTCAATCAAGTGCTTGTCATATTTTTTATGAATAATGGTTAGTTTAAAGATTATAGAAAGCCGAATATTATCATAACGGTTCATTGAGGCATGTTGTTTTACTGCTTACGGAGGGTTCCGCTATAACTCCCCATGCTTTGCGGTATGATTAGGTGGTTACGAGCTTATATATTTGCGGGCATTTGGCATTACTTGTCGATTAGAGGCCTCATTTTATTGAAAACAAATAAATGTTTTAAGGCTGTTAATATTTCGAGTTTACTGTATCACTAGTACGTCCTAGTAAAAGTGAAATTTACTCCTTTGTAATGCGGGAAATAGAAAGAACATGTGTACATATCCTTGTGCACTTATTGTTTCTAATGTGGCCGAATCGAATACTGATAACTCATATTATATAAAAAAATGGTTAACCGAAAGTAAATAAAAGCTCAGTCGTCGGAATAATCTTTAGTTATAAACATATTTTCGGGTGGTATCGGCTTCGGGGCTACCGTTAAGATTTATTGCCAATTCCTTTTATAGCATATTGGTGATGGGTTAAGCTTTGTTTTACACGCGTAGGTAGATCACGCATATATATACTGCGTTATTGTACTTTTCGAAGCAACATTTTTCCAAAAAACGTAGTAGGAGTATGGGAGAAACTAACCCTTGCCTTGATATTTCAAGATGTAACAGTGCCTCCTAGTAAAATGTACATATTCTATATCCAACGAAAATTGCCCTATTTTTGTCACAGGACGTCTTAATAACCTTTTTCTCAACTCTATCAACATTTCGCAAGTTTCTGCGCAAAGTGCTTTAGATGGTATACCTAAAAGCTGCAATTTTAAAGTTTATTCGAAACGGAGCTAATCCACATGGTAGTAACTAACCGCAGGTATTGACAATTAGCGTTTAAAAGTTTCGACAAGTAATTAACAACTCGAGTTTAAGCTCTTGTATTTGTTATACTCCTATCCAAAAATGACTTTCGGACCACTTATTCTTGATCACTGTAATTTCGGCCTTGAGAAATAGTAACCGCGTTGAATAAATCTCTACCTTACTTTACAATGATCTTTAAGATTTATTCGTTTCTCTTGACTGGAATGTAATCTTACGAAATGGTTCCAGTTGGGTTGCGTATGTTTTTTACAGCCATGTATATTTTTATTCCTATCTACTGGGTAACTGGAGGTTTGACTTGTCTGAAAATCAATTAATTCTGATAATAAAATTTTTCTATTAAAAATTCTTGTTTGATTTTCCCCAAGCCTATGACACGCATAGGCGCTTAAAAATGAATCTGAAGATGTGTTTCAAAATACGTGTCTCAAATACTTTGACAATGATAGGCATAAACGATAAAAATTAAACTACCGTTGGGATCTTAGCGTTCGAAATACCTCTAAAATTGCACAATTTCTGGCATCTTTTTGGGACTAAATTCGTACCTTAACGTCCTTAGCTGTTTATTGGCTAAAAGTAATTTCTGAGCGTTTTGTGTAGCAAACCCACTGGAGCATCATCCGAATTACTTAACTAGGTTCAGTTCGTTCTTTTTATTTGCCATTTAGCAATCTACTAGCTTCCTAACATAATGATTAACGGTTGCTGCGATTCTACCGATTAGTGTCGCTTCTGCACACCTAACAGTGTTGAAAATAAAATACGTATGCACGAATAGGGAATGCCACAAGTTAATTATGTGATGCTCTAGCGTAATCCAAAACCATTACTTAAGCCACGATTGCGTTTTTGTATCATGCGAATCTACGATATTGCACTCTGCTGGACTTAGAAATTGTCTATTGCAATTTGAACCATGATGCATTTCTATAGTTTCAACATAATCACCAACGGCTACTTTTGCTTCCCCCATTTGTTGCTGTTCACTATTAAGGTTTACATGGTTATAACAATTCATTTTTGGACACCGTGGTAAACGCTACCAGTAATCGCAGCTCCCTCGTTGCTTCCCGTTGCTCGCAAGTGGTTCGCCCGTTGATCTCCTGTGAGGCGACAAGTATTGTATTTCGAAAACTAAATTATATTCGGCTTAAAAGTAGTAATACGTTTGTGGCACGTCAGATTATTCAGTAGGATCGTAATGATTAAAAGCAATATTTGGACAATTCTTGGTCAATGTCGAACGTTGAAATTTTACGTAAACTCTTTCATTACTATAAATCATTTGTGTGCGATTCGCTCTTCGCACTACCATAAAATTCTCAACTACCGTTCATCTCAGTGCACAAAAAGCATATAGCGATACCGATTTCACAGCTCCATAAGCTTATGCTAGTAACAATCTAGTATTAATAAGTGCAGAAACTTGGGCCTAGTATATCGTAAGTGTTACAGCTGGCGTTCTACTTACGTTCTATAACTTTAACTCGGCCCGGGCAAAGGATCTTGCAATATACAACTATAATTCTGATGATGTCCTTCGGTGGCTTTACATATGTCTAAGGCTATTAGTAACATATCGGAGTCCTATCGACATCGGACCTTCTCTTCGACGTTCAGCGTCTGGATTCCTACATGAAATCCCTTCCCAATAGTTTTTGTGGTCAAGCGTCTAAATTATCAAGTTATAATTGTTCTAACTATGATAAGGTTAAAAATAAATCGAATAAATATACTAAGGTTTTGTGTAGGGCTGACTTCGTGGACAAAATTTGTGGCTGATTTTGTTTGTTGATTTTTAGTTGAGCAGAATTTTTTTGTCAATTGTCGAACGCTAGTTTCAACAGTTGCTGAGATCGTGCCAGTCTGCGTGACTGTATATTCTCTTTCTAAGATGTGGTTAGAAACCACAATATAACTAAGCTTTCTAGACTCCAGGGTCTTTGTCAAGTAAATATCGGGAATTTGCCGGTAAATTTCGAAGGGCTCGAAGTATCTCAAATTCGTCTATTTTGGCACTATACTTTTCGCCGTATTTCCTCAAATGATTGTTTGAATTCAACCTTGGTTGAATTTATTTTAGCCAGTCGGCTACCCAACATCATTATTTTTGGTATTGCTGTCAGTAAACTCTGTCCTTTATTGCACTGTAAATTTAAGTTTTCAAGCTCTAGTTTAATACTCCTGTATAATCTTTGCACGTTTTGAACAGCGGAACCCGCAACTGTGCGTGCGTGAGCACGATGAAAGGCTGATAGTAGTGGATGTTATACTCTTGCCTGTAATTATTAACTACGACGAAGGGAACCATAGTCAGCGCACGTGTGGTATAGGTTGGAACAAGCAGGTCTCTGATATTGTCATCAGTTGCAGTGCACTAACCGGTTATAGAGAGCAATTTCAGTTGCTATTGTGGTAATTATTGATACACCAACTTATTGTTGCTGCGCTGGTATTGTAAAAATACCACCTTGTAAACTTTAAAATATACAACCTCCTTTAACACGGTCTGGCAGTAGTGATATTCTAGTTGGACGGATCAATTTTCTGTCAACAGTGTGTTGCTTCGTGTACTCTACTGACATCTGCACTTGGAACGGTTAGTTAGTTTTTTGGTTAGGTTCATGATGATTGTGCATGTGCACCCTGTTACAATTGTTTTCCGTGATGATGTGATATTCTAGAGTTAATTTGAGAACAAAGTAAATCTACATGATGCATACAGTGTATATTAGACCATATGTTTAGCTGTTAGAGGACTAAATAAAGGGGACTTAAAGGTCTAAATAAAAAAATCTGTCATCATTTCCTGTACGGAGTAAATCTTGTGATTAGCATGAGTTTCTTTTTCTCTCGCTGATTACGCTTAATAAGATGCAGTATCCGGAACATTGGGTTTGCGTATTTTGTAATTAACGGTTACGTTGTAACGTACTTTAGTGCATATTTTTGTAATTGATTAAAGCGAGCGGTTCTGTTCAAATTGCTTAATTAGTTAGACTTATATTATTGCATTACTCCTGTATATTGAGGCTCGTAACGTTATATGGCATGAAATCCTGAATGACCGCAGTTGTTCTGCAACAGCGAAAACAGTTGCCACCCGGCGCGCAAGCACATTTTATTGTATAATGCTAGGTTACCTGCATCTTCGTGTTTGCTAGCTTCCCATAAATCCTTAGAGATCGTAGCTACAGTGTAGGAATGGCCCTGTGGCTTGTATACAAGGTTTGCATTATAGCGTTCCGTGTGCGGCGCCGATTTGAGGCAAACAGTTGGTTAGGACATAAAAATTAATTCAGGATAAAAAGGGTTGAAAGCCTTTTATAAATTATTTAGCCAAAAAAACGGGAATAAATTTAAAATACTTCTGATTAATATTTTCGCCTTCACCCATACATAGTTATGGCACAGAGCGTATAACCTACGTAATTGTTTACATGGTGTAATCGGCGTTTTTATCAAGGTCATACGGTGTTAATGATATATATGTTTACACGTTCTTACCCTTGGCCGTCAACTCATTCACAAGTTTGTCAGCTTAGATTTAAGCGCGGCTTTGTGTAAACCGGTAAAAGGGACTATTTGTGAATATATTACAGATAAACGGTTATTCTTGAGTTTAAAGTGAGTTCCACGTAGTTTCCGCGACATTAACAATTGTCGCGACTATTAAACAGATTTGTGTAAATCTCTGAGCAGGTGGAGATTATCGTCGTCTTATTTGAAAAGCAGTACGAATTTCTTCCTCATCTTTGCATTTTTGGAATTAACGATAACGTTACTGTTGAATTGGTTCCACTAACGATGGCACTCATGTATATTTTTCACATTCATCGGAATATTATACTAAGTTGCGCTATGTATCACTTTAATACGTTTTTTCAGCTATTTGTTTCAGAAGGTATCAAAAATTTGTTTCCTCGATCACATAGATAAATCCGCAGATGTAGTTTTGTCTGGCAGATGATCACATTGATAACTGTTCATATTTCTTGACGCTGTTACTGTAATTATTGCTTGGTATAACCGAATTGGTTTGTACACGTTTCAAAATATATGTGTTAACATGAATGATGAGGGAGATTTTGAATACATGGATTCGGTATTGCATTATTTTTGGCGAAGGAAAATTCAATACTATTTAACCTGCATGCGGGAAAGGCTAAATATTACTGTGTAATTTAATACTTTCAGACCAGCTTTGATTTAGAGTGTTAGCTAGTAGCACATAGATTGGGTGAACTATTAGACATGCACTAGTAATTTGGCGTAACGAATTTCAGGCAAAATTTTATAAAAAATTCTTGATCTGAAACTTGAACTGTGAACTCATTTTTAGCACAAAATAATGGGGCATTTAGGTCAAGTAGTGTGCAAAATGACTCTAAGTTGTCCAACAGTCTTATGAGGAGCACACCGTTTCCGCATGCAGTTTTGCTAGACACACCGAACAACTAGAGAAGTCTTACGTCACTGCGAGGTTTTGCATGAACAGTCTCCACTGATTATAAATTTTGTTCGACAGAGTCTCCCCGGACTGTAGCTAAAACACGCGCCAAAATTTGAATTTCTTATCTTGGCGCCAGTTAAGAACTGCACTTGTCCAAAATTTGAATTTTCCGCTTGGGCAACTGTTAAAATTTGAATTTCTACCGTTATAGTATAAAAAACTTTAACCATATAAATCAGTCCGCCAGGACACTATAATATTCCCTATATTGTCAGCCTAGACTAGACAGATTATCCAAAGAACTACATACGGCTGCAAGAAAAAAGTGCAGCTAGTTCTTGCTATAAATATGTCCATTGAGTCTACTTTGACAGCCGGACAAGAGTAAGTCAGGCTGCACCAAACTTATCGTGAACGAGTCATAAGGTATCTAATATTATAAAATTATTAAGCCACTCTTCTAACAACGGTCTAAGTTTTTCTTTCTTTTCTTAAATCGAGTTTTATTTCAGTTCGGGTGTGTGCTGTTTATTATTTGAATACAGCCCCAATATTCATGCGTGTGGCTGTTGTGCAGTGGATCGTACTAAAGGAGTTCACATAAACACGTGATCATCTGTTTACACCGTGCTTATCCATTGGCTCTGTTGCAACGCACGAAAGACTATAGTGGTCAGATTTGGCATACCTGGATTGGGCTTTTTGTTCCGGTAAAGGAGTAATGTAGTTAATTTATATTATTACTCGGGAGTGTCAGCTGCGCCACCCATCACTGAACTTTCTAGTAAATTATCTCCGTCCGTAATTAACTTTATACCACGAAATCAATTATATTTGGTTAATATGGTGCCTTCGGTTATTATGTTTTCTAATTTTTGTAGTAAAAGCCTTGGATTGAAATTTAAATCTTTACTGTCACAGATACAATTTAGTTTTCCCATAGTATGTAGTTAAATGTTTAGTTTTACTCCATTATATAACACTTCAAAGTTTTGTTATGTGCAAACCCAAACGCTCAAACATTTTGACTGATGTATGTAAAATATGCTGACTACGACAAATAACGAAAAGAACAGAAGCCACTATATGGACTGCCTATAAGTTGTTTCGTTGGTGTAAACAGACTATCGTATTGGTAGAGTACACAAGCTCTCAACTGAGTGGAATAATAACGAATGTCAGAGTTTAACTTTTGACTGTATACCAAATTTTTAGGGAAAACAAAATGTGTGACCACGTTTTTTGGTTCTAATGTCGCTGATTTGATAACTACCCCAAGATTGTGTTCGAAAACAATGCGGTTGATGTAAGCCTCGACTTTTCTGCATCGCATGTGGTCATACTATCAGATGTTCATCATAGCAGTATACATGTAATAGAAAAAATGGGTTTTTGCTTGGCCTTCTTGATTTCATGACCACCATTAATTACAATGAATTAGCAAAGCTGCGATAATTGGTAAGAAGGGCAATGCACCTATGTACTAGTAATCGCGTTTTTGTGCTGAGTTGGTACTTTATTATTGTAAGGTTGTACTAAATGCCACCTAAAATCCTTTGTATTTTTTTGACAAAACAACAGTTAAAACTTTAAAAAGCTTATATTATTTGTGAGGTGCCGACGTGCAGCCGCAATTTTTAAGTGATTATTTAACCTATTTAAAATGTCAAGTCATTTTTTACAGTAATAACCGTCATAGAATTTAGTTGAACATTAAATTTACACTCGTATTACTGTAATTTATTTTTGTTCTCAGTACACTTTTGTCGAGGTTTTAAATTATTCAAAGTTTATTTTTTCAGTCAAGACTAATTTCTTCAAATGTCATGCTATAATGATTGCCGCAGCGTGTATGGCCTATAATTAACTTATTTCCAGCAAAAATGTGGGTTCCGGGAATAAATATGCAAAGAAATTTTAATTTTTTAAGCAAACTATGAAACATCGTGAGTTATTACATGACTAGATATGATGCAGGCTTCAGGAGTTATATTTTTAGCGTACTCAAAACTCCAATAATTTGGCTGTTCATCTAAGCTTTGCTAGCCTGGATTTTTGGTTATTTATACAGAGAGTTAACTCGGTTCTGAGATTCAGTTGCAATCAAAGAGCTCAGAGTAAGTCTAATTTTCTTGTAATGTTCCTAGCTTAAGAGCCATATGGCACCTTGTTATTTTAAAGCTGTTTAAGCTTGGTAAAGTTTGGTTGAAAGTTAAGTTGTATACTGTTTCCACATATTTTATTGGATTTACTATTGAGAGCACAGGGGTACTCCACATACTAGTGGATCTTTGAGAGCACACGGGGTGGTCCAACTTTTCTTGGATTATTGAGAGCAGACCGCTGCTCCTAAAATTCACTATTGAGAGCACAATGGTGCTCCGAAAAATTTGTTTACTTGAGAACACAGGGGTGCTCAGAAAATTTTATGGACTAGGTTGAGCTAAACTTAAGGCAAATATTAGGCTGGATCGACGGATCCACCTTGTAGTTCATAAAGCTTGCTCGAGCTTTAATATTAATTTATTACCTGAATCCTTAGATCTACCTTGTCAATTCAAACAATTCATAACCTTATTGCCGTACTACTATTTATCTTAGTAATATTACGTTAGGTGCTTATTATATTTGTGTAGTAAGTGAAGTCGTTTGTTCTGAGTGTTACCATTGCACAATGTCAACCTTGGAAAGCTGAAAATTTTTATACCAAATAGGACTCGCTTATATACATTACAGTACCTAATTGTTGTAATACGTCTACGCCGACGATAACTGAATGAGTGCAATCGTACGAGACGAAGACGTAAAAATTAAAAATTCGATTACCCTTCCCAGAGTAACTTTAATGGCTCCTTTCGTCGGAAAATTGTGGCCAGTTATACCACCGCACAGGTCCAAGGCACTGACGCTAAGTCATCTTCAGAAAAACCTAGGACATTGAATATATTAAAAGGCATTATAGTTATATTACTACCGGTGTCCAGAACACCGGTAAACTGGCTACCATCTAATGTAACATTAATCTCTGACGCTGCCTTGCCATAAGTGAACACGGTTTCAGCATTTGCTGTGATCGCTTTTTGATTATTGTCGGGGCAGTGTGATTTTACGCGACAAAATGGTAATTCACATATCTTAATACTTGAATGTTGCGAGTGTACAGGGACAATCTCTCTAAATGGCCTGTCACAGTGTAGTGATATATGCGGGCTTCTACCCATTTCCTACTTGTTCTGCATTTTACCGGTCTATCTGACATCTCTGTGCCTCCAGTCACTGGATAGGGGCCTGGGCCAGACCATTAAGGGCAGCAAGAACTAATATATTTGTAACAAAAATTTTCTCAACATACATACTAAAGACACAAAAGAATTATTATAATAACAAGGGCAGGCACAAGATACATAACTTCGCTAGGTATGCCCACGTTGCCCTGCATGATGTACTGCAACTCCCGCTAACTGTTTATCGGTTAAAACAAAATTGATACTTAACAACTTTCAATTTACTCTAGGTAGGTGGTGCGATAACCGAGAAATTGAAATTAATTTCACCAAACTGATGCATGAAAACTTCAAAATTTTGAACTGGCCTATAACTAGACATTAATACCTGATCCTTACAATTATCATTGAGAAATTTGAGTGTGCAAAGAACATTACACCATGCTGTGGCACCTCCAATTTGTCGGCTTTGGTAACTTTGCCCCAGGCTGAATTCGCGTAACGTGCACGTACTCTTCAGAGGTTCTGACTAGAATACCCACACGTGTACTTTGAATTACAGTTTCTGGGAAGTATTGTTTAATGTCAAATGTATAAGCCTCGTTATCAGTTGAATTTTTCAAATCGTGAAGACAAGTATCACTGATACTTGTAGGTAGGGCACTACGTTCACAAAACCACAGTGTGGTGGTTTTGTGGTACCCCTTAGATTTTATACCATGAAAATATCCTCTATTGAAAGTCTTATCATATGTAATATACTGGGGCAACGACAGCCTAGCAGTAATATTTGCATTCTTGTTGTTAAACCCTACGTTTACCGCCCGCATTAGCCGTAGTATATTCTCCACGCGTATGCGCGGTATATCTAGTATCACACCAAACCTAGTGCCTACAATGTTCATTAAGACTGGGTATGCCCTAACAAAGTGATAAAATAAACTGGGATCATGCGCATAAATTGTATCATGCAATGTAATTTCTTTTTGTACTAACAGCCTTATTTGAGAATCTGTCAGTATGTCAGCAGAAATTATGCCGCTATTACCAGGTAGCACCATGGCTTTAATTTATGTTGCGTAAATCATTCAAAAAGAAATTCGTTTGGGGCATAAAGTGCGTCCACCCTACACGTTTCATGATAGTGCACTCTAATAATACTGTGGTTTGTTTTATATGTCTTGCAAAATCATGTGTTATTGCAAAATTCTCTCCTGATTTACCGTTAACTGTTGAATCTGCTCCGAATCTTTAATAACTTGCTTACTAAAAACCCGCACAGAGTTCCTCAGCGTAGTAACTTTGGCTTTTAGATGAGGATTTGTGTACTATTGGCTATTCCCATGCCGATGCCTGCCACAGAGGCGACACCAGCGAGGGCCACACCAACAAAACTTTTTTGTCTTCTCGGCTCAATAAATGTACACGCAAACAGTTTATCCGTGCATATGCTTTGCAGTAAGGCCTATAGATGGTAGGGAAAATTTTGACTAAGTTTAGTTAATGCTTTTCGTGACTCCTCGCGTAATATTTGATGTCCAGTGCAATTACGGTCTTTTAGATTGACTGAAAATCGTGCCTAGTATGCATCAGTATAGGTACATACACTGAATCCGGGGCCGTCATTACCAGGCCTTCTGGGGCAAACCGAATTCCAACCGATGGAAACAGATGGGGATGAAGTTTATTCAACGTTTTGGCTAATGCAAGTTCTGTTGGTGATATCATTAAGAACAAGAACATAAACCCCTGAAATATATACGAAAGCTTAAATGGTTTGGTTCTAGTAGAAAAATTCATTTTAACAGGCGAACTGTATTCATAAGTAGCAGTTTCGCTTTGCCTCTCTTGCTTGAGGGTGGGTCGTTTAGTGAAACCATGCCTACTAACTGGGGATGATGAGTTATGCTTACTAAGAACCTAAAGCTGGTTACGCAGTTTCTCAATCTCATCCCGGTCGTTATTTTGAATACAAGGTGCCTGTAGTGGCGCTGTTGCAACCTGCCCAACAGTAGTGGTGGCAACAACACTAGTATTTTTTGGATGATTTGCCATAGGCCCTACGTTTAGAATATTTTGACGAGAAGCCGATGGCAGCGGTCGTCGAAAATTTTGTTGAAAATTTCCTCAAGGTTGCATATTAAAATAAGATGGTCGGTTATTTTGACGATTGCTATCATTTGATAACTCCTTAACAGGCAACCCATGGCCATGTGGCCCATTCGTCCACAGTTATAACACCGCGGACCCCTAGAAGAAAAATTTTGTGATATGTTATATCAATAAACGGTCTATAATTAGGCCGCCTATTTTGATTTAATACTAACAGCAGGTGGACGGGGACGTTTTATCATGCATCGGTCCGTTATTCCTAACCCGTTGTAAAGTATCTGAAATTTTTTTGATTTTTAGCCAGTAGCTCCATACCTTGAGCTACTTTATGTAATGTTTGATCACGGACTAGTGTGTTAGTTGTACTAGTAAACTCACTGGTGTAGACTCAGGTCCACACAAAACCGCGCGTATGTCTAAGCGCTGACCAGATCTTCAGCTGGGCGCAGTGTGTTAAGCAACGAAAGACATGCGATTTTAGCTCAGGTCGAAGACCACTGAGCAACCTGGTAATAATTTTTCGTTGTATAAATTGTAATTAGTCCCATGTGGGTATATACTCATACAACCCTTTTTAATTGACTTGAGCTATGCAGTCAGTGACTCGCCACTCAAGTGCTGGCGCTGTTAAAGCCCCGCTTCGTGAAATAATAACCACTCTGGTGTTAGCAAAGTGTTCTATAACGCCCTTACCAGATCATTACAATTTCTCTTAAACGCGTCCGGTATGCGGTGATATGTGTCCTTAGCTCTGTCCCTTATATATGCCGGCAGAACTTTTAACGTCATGTTGCCATAAATTATTCTTGCATCACAAACCGAGTTAAAATTTTCAAGCCAAGAGTTAAAATCTTGACCAGTAAGATCTCCTCGGAAGGACTTAATCGCAAATTCGTTCTCATTGCCCAACCGAACGAACCCAACGGAATGAAATTTCGTCAAAATCATTAGAAAGATCTTCTAACCATTATCTAGCCTTAAGGCTAGATCTTTTATAACATGGTCAAGCTGACCAATATTTGTCATTAAATTATCCATAAGTTCAACCTCTGCTTCTGCCTCAAAAAATGAATTTTCGTCTTCGTAGTCTGTCGGCTCTAAGTGAGCCAAATGTGCGCTACGTAACTTATAAATAGCCGTAATTGCACGAATTTGAGAGAATCTACTTCTTGTAAATCAACCAAGATGTTTTAATTCGATTAAGGAAGTTGAGTCTCGGTGGAACTTCTAACTGTAGCAAAGCGAGTGCTAATGAATAAAACACGTTTCAATTTTTCCAACGATCACCTGGTGTAATGGTAAGCACTCGAAACATAGGACTCCACTCACTACATAATTAAATAAGTACCTAACCTAATATTACTAAGGTAAATAATGGTACGTCAATAAAGTAATGAATTTTTTGAATTGACAAGTTGATCTAAGGATCCAAACAATAAGATAATATTAATGCTCGAGCAAATGTTTGAACTACAAGGTGGACCCTTCGATCCGGCCTAAGTTTTGACTTAAGCTTAGCTCAACTTAGTCAATAAAATTTATCGGAGCAGTTGCAAGAACAATTTTATATAGGCAATTGAAGAGGTAGTATATATAAAATTTCTGAAAAAAATATAAATATTGCAAAGGAAAACATAAACGGTCGTTGCAACTACCTCAATATCATGAAGGCCACAATATTAAGTGATTTTGTAAACAAGGAAACCTGGAAATCTATATAGTGGAGTCGTCGACTATATATAGGCGACGAAGAAGGGGGTAGGTAGTCTCGGCGCAAGATAGTCTAGGTAGGTCAGGCGTAAATTTTTGAAATTTTCAGGAACTTAAATTGTTGGAGTTAAAAAGTTTAATTTAGAAAAATAAACGCTCTACATTAATACGCGCCGAAATATCAGGAAAACATTTTCCTTCCTCGGAATATCTTTTTTAACAGTCCAGCTTGTTGAACCCTCAACAGTATAGACGTGAAGCCATCAAAAATGTAATTAAAACTTAGCTTCTAGACACCGAATTCCAAACAGTTCCTCACCCACTCTGCAACGCAAATGTAGGCGTCGTTAAGGAATATCCTGTTATTGTGATACAACTGGGTCGTATCAGTATCAGAGTATCAGTTCATCACAGGGTTCATAATTGTTAGACACAGGACACGAAATTACTGATATTGGCAAACAGTTCCACACAGGTTGGAAATTACAGTCGCGACACCATCTATAAATAATTGGTGCAACTGCCACAGCACTTTCTGCGAATTGGTGTAGTTGGCATGAGACATCTACAAATTGATGCAACCGGCGCGATACCGCCTATGAACTATAGCGAAGTTGCTTTCGCAAAGTGCTGGGCACGGGGATCCGATGTTTCACCACTGCACTGTCATTGCTTGTGCTACTGCAGTGCCGTATTCACAGTAAAACTGGCGCATAGATGTCACCATGCCTTGATGCAATGGAATGCGTCTGCCGCTGCGCTAGCTCAGGCGGCCGTTTGACTATGCTTTTTGTTGTCCAGGATGCGTCAAATACCAATTCTGCCTTTACAGAGAAATTACAGTTGAGTCTTGACTAAATACAGTAACATGTAGTAAATATTGATCTTTTTATTGTTGACAATAACTTTAGAACCGGATTCATACATATAAATATCAACAGTTTTCTACGGATACTCAACAAAATAGTTAGACGCTATCGTTCCGGGTACGTCCGTAGTGCTTTTTCACTAGCATGCGAAACGAATATCGTCGACTTCACGAAGTATTCATACGGTATACATGGACACCGGTATCAAAACTATTGTAACAAAATTAGATATATTATTACAATGTACTGCCAAAATGCAAGATTAATGAAGAAAAGTTGTCTTCGACAATTTTATGATCGATTGGCTTTATAGCAAGTAGTTCTCCCATGCGGCAGCTAAACTAATCGCATCCAAATATATCATGTTGTGTGAGAGCTGGAGCAGCTCGGGCTTTTCCGGCGAAGGCCGGTTCAAATCTGAGCTTAAAAGTGCAAGCCTGGCCCAAAAAAATGCCGGCAACACCCAACCCTCAAAGCTGACATGATCCATGCACTCTATCTACAATGTGTAAATTTCCAAATTAGTGGTCACACAAACCTCTAAAATGCGTGGTTCACATTAAAATGCGTGCACTCACTGCACACGGTTACGCGAGAATCGCAGTGGTCGTTACATTATAACGACAATTTTATTAGTCGCTACAAGCTTCGTGCAACAGCTGACATTTCTGAACGATGTTTGTAGCGACTATATCAAACGATGTTACACTGCTTGTAACAACATTGTTTAAAGCTGCACGCGCAGTGTAGCGACAACAAATATTGTCACACGATGGCGTAACAAAGAATAACATCTGAGCACTGCAGCTGTAACAACAACCGTAGCAGCTGCACGCTGGTGTATCAACAGTTGGGAACTACGTACGCCATATATGTTACGTGAACCCAAATAGTTGAACGCTGGCGTAATAAACAGTTGAATCTTTGCACTCTTGCTACTGAAATAAAAGTAGCCGCACGGTGAGTTTTACTTAATTATACATCCTCAATGTAATGTCTGAGGTCCCAGTGGGCAATAGCTGGGTCCTTGGGGGCTTATACCTCCCAGGGGCACATCAGATGAGCTTGAATTAGGGGGAACGTAGCATCTACAGCGCCACGGAATTGGACGCCTTGTCAGCAGGGGGAGGGGAGCTGGGAGTCTAAGCATCAGGGCTTCATGCCGCTACCACTTCCCATGTATGTACTTAATATATTTAACGGGGTCTTGAACAAATTCAGCGTCGAAAACATCACATCGAAATGACAACTCCGACTGATAGCGCATCACAGTTGTAAAAAGCACATTCCCCACAATGAGGAAAACAATGTAAAAACAGGCGTCCCATAGTTATCAAAAATATAAGTCAGTTTTGCATAGACGCAGCTTTCTGCCAACGATTTAAATGGACAAAAATTTGCCAGCAAGATTTCCAAAAATTTGCGAGACGCCATCGACGCAGTGGTTGCGGTGGTGGTTTGGATTTTTGACAATCATTAGATTTGTGTTTTTGACATTTACGAGTACTGTCATGCAACGGAAATGCGGCTGTATATATCTGTTGATTCAACATCCATCGGAATACTTCAAAGAAATTATCATACTAGCAGTAGTTTGCCAGTGTGTTTATATGGGATTCACATGCTTTTGTTTTGTAATATTATGTATTGCACTTTTCGATAACGAAGACGTAAACAAACGTAGTGTGCGAAGACGTAAACAGACGGAAACGGAGTGTGCGAAACTATTCTGCGCTTAGCGTCTATCGAAATGTTAGGACTTGAAATCACTTTTTAAGTATCGGAATAACAATAATACAGCGGCCATACGTTAACGGCAATGGATTTATGGCCATAGGTGCCGAAGGTCCGTCGGCCATTTTTCACGCTGTATGTTTCCAGAACTTGTGTTATTTGATGCATAATACGCGACTTAATGCATAATAATGAGAGGCGTTCTACTATTTTATACCAGTTTAGTACTTTTGGCTTGTACAAAACCGCTTTTTCCTTTACAATTGGATCCGAATTTACAGCTCCTCGAAACGTACGGTTCCCTCATAATACATCATTTCAATTAAGTTATCTGCAGTGATTATTTTTCGAATTCGCTGCAAAGACACCGATGTTTCGTGTGGCAAAAAATATTGCAATGTAATTTTATTGTCATAATTATGATAAAACACGAAGTTATCACTACTACAGTTATAAGTTTAATACGCTGAATAGCGTCTTTTATACCCGGGTTTGTTTGCACGTAGTCATACCGGCAACTACCGACTGGATTACAAGCCTTACAAAACTACAAGTTTGTAAAATGCAAGAAATGGCGGTTTTCTGTGAGTTATTTATAATTAGAACTTGACCAACGCTATTTTATTTAATATTTACATAAAAAGAAATATCTACTCTCAATATAATTTACTAAATTACTAAAGAAATATATGTGTATAATTTTCGTTATCAATATGTATTATACGCAGCAAAATATTTCTCAATCTTTCAGAAACGAAAACCTTAGTCGTCTATTTATACAACAATAATTGTAATAGCATTTTAGGATAGAGCGAAATTTATAGGCGCAAGTGTTGCATTGTATTACAATACATATACATCATTCAATACGCTTGGGTTCTAGCTAGTTACCAACAATTCTAGGTTTAAATATGTTAAGTACATACATGGGAAGGGGTAGCGGCATGAACCCCTGATGCTCGGACACCCAGCTCCCCTCCCCCTGCTGACAAGGCATCCAATTCTGTGGCGCTGTAGGTGCTACATCCCCCCTCATTCAAGCTCATTTGATGTACATCCTGGGAGGTATGAGCCCCCAAGGACCCAGCTATCACACTCTGGGACCTCATACATTACATAGAGGATGTATAATTAAGTAAAACTCACCGTGCGGCTACTTTTATTTCAGTAACAAGAGTGCAAAGATTCAACTGTTTATTACGCCAACGTTCGACTATTTGGGTTCACGTAACAATATATGGCGTACGTAGTTCCCAATTGTTGATATATCAGCGTGCAGCTGCTACGGTTGTTGTTACAGCTACAGTGCTCAGATGTTATTCTTTGTTACACCATCGTGCGACAATATTTGTTGTCGCTACACTGGGCGTGCAGCTTTAAATAATGTTATTACAAGCAGTGAACATCGTTTGATATAGTCGCTACAAGCATCGTTCAGAAATGTCAGCTGTTGAACGAAACTTGTAACGACTGATAAAAGTGTCGTCACAATGTAACAACTGCAGTGTAACGACAACTGCAATTCTCGCGTAACCCTGTACAATGAATGCACGCATTTTAATGTGAACCATGCAAAAGAACTACCCAAATGATCACTTGTTCTCTATTGTCAATGTAATATGTACTAGGACCAGTTCTGGTCCTAAGGGATCCCAGCTGCACCACTATTTTGCTTAGCGTGTGGTGCCCGTACAACCCCGGCTTCCACGACTCCCCGGTGATCTATGCGATGACCTAAGGGAACCGCTTAGCTTAGCAGGCTGCCGGCGGGTTAACCAGGGTGTTCGGCCTGGCCCCTATGTTGGCCCACGTGTCTAATGGTATGAAGCTCCCCCGAGGGAGAGTCAACCCCTAAGCCTGCTCACAGGTAATAAGGCTGACTCGCCTTTCCCTCATATTCCACCTAATCCCCTAAGCGGGGTTCTCTGGTCCTAGTGAGATTTCCCGTTGGGGTGTCCCTATGCACCTTGTCACGTTTCTAATCTTAGAGCGTGGAACAACGGGCCCTGAAGCCTAGACTATGAGCGTGCGCAAATCCTAAAGGTCTTAGTCGGGGTATGTTCCCTAAATTTTGATTACTTATGATAACGCAGAGGGCACTGAGGCGAGGGCCCCAGTCCCTTGGATGTTTTGCGCAAAGCGACGATTATGCGGAGGGCATTTGTAGCGGGAGCGTTGTAGTCAGTTAGAGCAGAGCAGGGACAGAATGCGGGGTGCAAGGGTGTGCTTGCTCGGACCAAAAACGAGAAACGGGCGAGCTTGCGTTAGCGAATTGACTCGACGGGGCGCGGGGGTGGATGACTTGCTCGTTCGCTAGAAGTGTAGAATTTCGTTAGGGTCAAACTCCTTGGGGTTATGTTGAAGCTGATTTCTGAATTCCCTGTTGAGGTCAAAGTTTAAACAAAACTCCTAACCGCTTCGGAAAGTTACACACGGTTCAAATGGGTTTACTATTGAATCCTTTTTGTATTGTCAACACGCATTACAATACAGCCCAATCGGGGCGTACAACAACCTATGTACAGAGTTTATAGCATGACAGATTTATGTCGGGTACCCTACAAGATACCCCGATAAGTATATTGTATTTCATTTTGAAAACGGTACCCTCGGACGATAGCCGGTTAATTCCAGTTCACTTTCTATGAGAATGTAGACAACTCCGCTTTTTCAAATACTGCCTGCCCAACGAACCCTCATAAAGTTTGCTCCCTGTATACCGAAATTCTCAACGAAAACCGGGCTGACCGTCCATAACTTTTATGCTTGCACGACAGAGGCTGGAGTGGCCTGCGAGCGACCTGACTAATTAGAAACTCGCTCCCAGAGGGCTCCGGGAGTGGGTGCCGATATGAATTCTCCCCGTAGTTGCACGGTTAGAGAAACCACATCCCACCCAAGTTTAATACAATTTAGCCCACCGCCAACTCCAGTCCCTATCTCGTTCTATGCTCAGGTGATGAACCTCCTATAAATTTTGATCAGACCCTGGCCCGCAGTCATTTGCATCTCGCTTTAATCAGAGACAAAAGGAAACAGCGAACGAATGGGGATTCGATGCTGCTATTCAATTTCAGACAAACGGGGACAACTCGTGTCACCCGGCGATGCAAACGGCTACGTCCTCGGCATCGCTCCTATTATTACTTAGGTAATTTTGCTGAGCTTTTCGAAACAACGCACCATCGCTTGCCTTAGGATAACAAATTTCGCTTACTAAATTTGACCTTAAACTAGAAATAATGCTCAACATTTGTCCTAGAACAAAATTTTGATAACTCCTCGGACCTGCGAAAGAAGGAAACGTCCGAGGAGCGGGGAACCAGTGGAGACGTATGCAGGCGTAAATTTTGAACAATTTAGCGTGGTCGCGCGAATTTCAACGGGGTCCGGCCTTTACGGGCGCGCGGAGCATCCTTCCGACACTCCAGCGTCCGCAACGGGCGGCCCTCTGCATAAGCGAAAAGAAGCTAGCGCCATGGGAAGCTCTCCACCGTGGGGGCACGGCGAGAAACCACCCCTGGTACACCAAAACAAAAAGAAAGAACGAAAACAGAAAGCCTAGAGAAAATAAAATTTTAAATGGCGACAACCGCCAAAGCCTAGACTGAAAAGCTCGACTGGCTCCGATCGGGGAATCGGGCTCAGCTATTTTATACTTGGTTTGCTTCCCCTCCTTTTTTTGTAAGACCGGCACCGCTAACTGCGAAGAAAAATTTAAAATTCCGAGCGCAATTCCTACATGTACAACATAATTTAAAATCGTTACAAAATTTAAACAGCCACGTCAAATATACATCTACAATAAACCCATTGATAACAGGCCCTTTGTAGAATAACAACCGACAAGCCATAGCCCCTCTAATTGCTGCTAGCATCGGCGACTTCGTAAACAGAGGCAGTCTACTATGGACAGTGGCCTAAACGTTCCGAGAGAGCACGTAAACAAGTAAAACCTCGCGCTGGTAGGCGCGAGGTGTTCAAAATAAAAGAAATATATAAGCGCTTCAGGCGCTTTTTGTGTGTTTAAATTTTACTGTTGTTTTGCTTATATTTCAGGAACGGAAGGGAGCAGGCGGCCGTGGGCTGTATCATATCCAAGCCCTGGCTGGTCGCCTGCTTATGAAAACCCCAAAATTTATGTAACCCCCATAGGGAGGCCGTTAGAGGCAGAAGAATGCGTACACGATAGGGAAATTCTGGGTCCCGATTGAGTTATGGGGGTCCCGTGAAGATCCGTTGGGGCGGGTGGCCCCGGTTTTCAGTGAAATGGTTAGTATAGGATCCAATTGAGGTATAGGGCTCCAAAAATCGAGGAGTTTTTGGTTTGAGACGTAGTAATTTAGGGCCCTAAAGTTGGAGAGTATAAACGCTAAAGTGGGGGTCCATAAGTACTCACGGGTTGGGAGTAAGTTGACCCGAACACGTGATTGTGAATCCCTATAGAAACCTGATGATAATCTAATGTCCCTTTTTTGTTTGCATTACATAAAAATCCCCAAAATTGCAGTTTTCTTACACCCCTTGAAAAATGAAGATTCTCGTCATATCAGATCGATTTCGTTATCCTTCCTATGTATCCGAAACGTTCGTTAAAACGTATATCAAATAAAATGGTAATAAAACGACTGTTCCATTTCCCGGCGTGTCAGGATAGATCTTCCTAGGTCCCAAAACATTAGAAAGCCCAAAAACCCCCTTTTTTGTCACGATGGTTTCGCGCACCACACTGACCCATCCTGACACCCGGGCACATACTTACTACACATCATATAATTTAACAGCAATTGCCTCTATATTATTGCTTCCGGATACGAACCCGAATCGACCCCCTGGGGCACCTATTAGACAAGATTGTTACAGTCGGATCAGTGAATACAAACGTGAGGTCTTCCCCATTGTCCCCCGCCGATCCGACCATGCATTCCGTAAGCGTTTAACACGAATCAATTGCACCAGAATGGCGTGCGTGGTTATTATTCTTTGTGAGTTTATATACGACGCCTGACGAATCGAATCCGATACCTCCATCGTAACCCATTAAGATCCGATTTTGGGTGCGAGATCACCCAGCGCACCTCGGGCTGGTGGAGCGTGATTACGCATGTATAACATCCGATCTACAATATATTTTATTTTATTCAATACAATTATCAATGAGATCTATTTTTTTTCCTGGATCACGCTCCACCGGTATCCGACCGCCCTTTATCCGTAGAAGTTTGAGGCCCTTATGGCCTAATTTTGGATATTTGAGATTTTTCACGTAAAAACTCGGGCTGTTACAGTAAGACGTTTCATTTCCCCAGGGTCATTGCATTCCGTGACGGTTTTTGTGAGAATATTGAAACCAAAATACTCGGCCTTTTTCAGCATGTAAATATTGCTCGGTTGAATTATATTTATTCCGTCTAGATAATGATTCGAAAAACAGTTTGTCTTACAGTGAAGAATGAGACCACTGGGTCTCGTCGTTGTTTGAGCAGAGCCATAATCGTACTCATCGGTAAACGACGTGGACTCACCCAATGCTGAAGGCAAAATAGTAAAATACGATAATGGATAGAATACGTAAAACCAGTAAACAAGGCAAGAAATATGGCAGTTGCTATTTTACTTCCTATATAAGTTTTCATAAAATATTAGGTAACATTTTTGCTTGTTTGTTTTGAGCAAGTAGTGCTATAATATGCCGACCGGCAACAATCGCACAAGAGATAGCGATTGGAAATGGACATCTGGGCACGCGTCAGCTAGCTACACGGCCTCACTGACTCGCATATGTAGAAAACGCTTATCTCTTGAATCGATTCTTCCCACCCAGGCATTGTTTCGACAACACTCGCTACTAGATTCCCTAACAAGCTCATGCTGTGTGAAGTGTAATACGTTGCCAACAAATATGTTGAGCTTGCGAGCGCGTGTCGTGCTTGCGGCGGCTATCTTTCAGAAAGCCGATGTCATGGTCTTGTCCGCGCGCATCGAACACTGGGTTAGAGCGAACTAGCGAAAAATGCGTCACGCAATGAATGCTCGTCGCCCTGCCAATTATTAGCGCAGCCTATCTGAATTTGCGGATATATCGGATTCATGACAGCTTTGAGTATATCCGCCTGCGCGGCGTGTGACGTCGATCCCGATTGAAGCTGGATCTGCACCATGATCAGCGATCAAGATATCGAGCAAACTAAATATACCGGCTATTTCCGAAACATTGTATAAGCTGCTGCCATGAGCCAGCTGAAGACCCTCGATATGCAAGAAGCCGATTGTGCCACAAGGTAAAACAGCTACTTCAGCAGGTGCGTACACATACAGCGACTCTGCGGCGACTGTATGACGCTGCGTGTCGCGGTAGATAGCACGGTTAGCCGAGCGCAATATCTGAGCACTCGATCGGTAATTCATCGTAAGCGGTATAACTTGGAAGAAAGGTTGTATAGGAACGAGGGTCAAGAAGCACTGCATGCCTGACTCGCCTCTGGCTGACTTCAGGAGTATGTTTGCGATATCGCCCTTTAGCAATTGCTCGCCCGGCGACAGCGAGTGGAAGGACAGCAGCCAGGCGCGGTAGGTCTATTGAAAGCTGCTTCCTCAACAATAAGCAGATCGAACTTCGGCTCGCCAAAGCGTGGATGATTAAACACACGCTCGTACGTGTATAGGCTATTTACGATGTCCATTATTACCATATCTAGCGTTGCCACAATTATTTTATGTTCGATAAGCGCCCCACTAGATGTTATATGGCCAGCTTCGTATAGCCCGTTAGAGCCATAACGCGATGTTAACAGAGCCGCGGATCGAGCGCGGTAGTGTCGGTGCCGCGTGCGAGTTAGCGGAGTATTCAACTGACGGTATAGCCTAACGGCCAGTCCGGGCGGATAAGTCGGATAGTCTTGGTTCGCAGTTGAAGACTAGAAAAGTTGACACAACTGATATCTGCGGTAAGATGGTGACTACTTGGATCCTCCGCTAAGATGTCGGCTTGCAGCGTCTCGGTCAGGTCTAGATTTTGCAAGTCCCATTAGTGTTGGTAACCCCCACACCTTCGAAGTCAGCTTTCGATGGGTCGTCCTCTTCATACCGAACTTGTCCCAACACCTCAGCCAATACCTTCAACGCGAACTTGTTCACGCTGTACTCAAAACGTAATCCAAAATGTAAGATATTACTGCGGCATCGATCTCTTTATTGAATATTGCATTGTACGGTATCTCAAAGCGAATCGGCCGCGTCTCCAGTTCACTATCGTTAACGGTACGCCAAATGTCGAAATATGGCGCTAATGCAGGATCTGTCAAACGAACACTCTTGCAAATCCTATTAATAGCGCCTACCTCCGTAGGTTGCCTAGGAAGAGCATGGGCACTCTCTGGCTAGAGAGCGACCCCGACGACATTAGGATCACGACAGAATTTCATAGGAACCATGTCCAGTGCAGCGTATATCTCTTATTGAGCGGATGGGTCAGTAAAATTCCACTGAACAGCTGTACAGATCAGAGTGTACTGATGCGTTTTTTCTGAGCAAAGTCTGGAGCTCATAGGAAACGCAGAATTAGAGATCGTAATAATAGTATCCAAAGTTGGCGAAAATCGGAAGGCTTCCCATGACTTTACCACAAGATGATGGGTGGTGTAAAGGGCAATCATCATGAACAGCCTACACACAATGCTTCGGCATAATAACCCGGATTGTCACATAGTGCCAATTGCATGTTTATCCAACTTTTTTAGTGGCTTTACGACTAGGAGCGCCGTTTGGGAGCAGCCGTATCAGGTACGATGCACTGAGATCGCACAGGTTAATAACGATTACCGTAACTGCACCGGGACTAAATTTAAAAGCTTCAAATTTTAGTATTGCCTACGAATCCCACGAGAAACATGCCAAATATAACAGGAAAAAAATCTGCGGTCCGTTAGGTCAGGACGATTCCCTATTGAATTTGGCAACACCATTGGTTACCCCGGTATAGATGACAGAGACGGCATGGGTGATGCTACGCAACCGCATTCGTGCTCTTATCCGATGCCTTGCCATCCAACCTTGGTGTTCCCATAACATTTTGCCTACAGGCGCGAAACGATATTTTTGCAAGTCAGGATGTTTGCGCAATGCTGCCGCTTAAAATGCGCTGAGTCTATTATGTCAATTTGACCCCATTGGACATACCGTAAAGCCGACGTACGGCGATCCTCGCGACGTAGCGGTGTAGGAGACGCGCGCATGTACAAGTTCCCATCATGCGCTTGGAGTTACAGTATTCTGCAACGAAAGCATAAGCGCGCGAAGATGGGGAAGCAAGCTTTCAATCAGCATGTATTTCGCGAGGCTATGTTGTGTTATTTCATGCTTAATCGGCGCGCCAGTCGTTGCTACGTGTGTCTGTCAAATATTGCTAACGAGCGATTTTTACCGGTACCATAACGCCGCGCCATTGGGTCTAATATCTGAGCTTGTTCGGGATCCATTTACAAGTGGGACGCTAGTAATGTTTTGTCGATTTACTCAGTACTGAAATTACCTCGTACTTTAAGTAGGCGGTTTGGGAGGTCGTCAGCCTTTCTCAGAATCGTCTACGAAAACCTCCCTTTCCCTCCAAGCGGCCTCTACCTCTGAGATGGGTTGCGATGCCATATCTTTGGCGTAACCAGGAGCTTTTGGTTTTTTGCTCATCTTCATCAGACGGTATTTAGCCGTCTGCTCCTCAGCAAAGCATGACAAAATTCACACGGCGTCGATACCGAAAGGCTAAATTAAATGTATCTGTTTTGAGCTATGTAATAGAATCAAATGGCACAATCACACTAACTTGTATGATATGTGTTTAGCTGCGCATATTTGGAAATATGCTTGTTGTTGGTGACAGCACTATGCAATTTGCTGTCCACCGATGCTTCAATATAAATGACAGTAAAACACAGTTCACATAGAAATTACGTTGTTGCTCTGGTTTTTATCGTTCTTGTAACGGTGGTGCGGCGGCGATTTCGACCTTTAGGGCCGTACTTGTTCATAAAATGGGAAAAGCTAGCTTATCGAAATGCAATGCTAACGCAGGTATTGTCTGCACTGCGCGTTGCAAATTAACCCGTTAAATACATTCAATAAACCTATATACACG
>JASANE010028860.1:0-43389 GCA_030248225.1 Trileptium ribeirensis | reverse complement strand
TGAAGCACTACTTCGTTCAGTTACGTATTGCTGCGCAAATACGAATGCGGACGGTGTATCCGTCCATAGAATACGCAGTATTTGTAATTGGGGTGCGGGTTCAGGGTATTCCGGGTATTTTATTTTCAAAAATCCGGGTCCGGGTATTTGGATCCAACAAATTCCGGGTCCGGGTCCGGGTATTGCTTTCCAAAAATTCCGGGTCCGGGTATTTCTTTCCAAAAATTCCGGGTCCGGGTATTTCTTTTTAACTTTTGCAACTCTATTTATTAACTGCCTTGGTGTTTAGTTCTCGCTTATTTTTTTAAATAGTACGTTAGAATGTCATCTAAAATCTCTAAATAGGGAAGTGGAGTATTAATATTAGTTGAGTTAAGGAAATGGCTAATGTGTCTAATATAACCTTTACTGGAATTAAAGACCGTATTCAAAATAATTTCTAGTGTATGGCATTACTCGGTATTATTTAGTGTATTAAAGAAGTCGTGCATTTGTTTCTAATATTACGGCACCGTCTTCCGCGTTGTATTTTTTGTGAAGTTTATAAAGTTTGTAGTTATAATTATTAAGCATATCAAAAAGTATGATTTATCTTCTTCCACCTCTGTATGTTTATCGTTTAAACCGTAGGGGATTTTAGTACGTAACTAAGAGAGTCAGAAGGGTTCTCTGGAACGTCTGTATGACGAACAATTATCCCCATCCATTCTGTTGTCGTCTATTTTTTCAATTATTTGTACTCTGAGATGATACATATCTTACGTGATATCTTACATTGGCCATTATTAAAATGTTCACAAATTGGTTTACTATGTTTTTATTATTTGTTAAAAATACTATTTCTGTATTCGTTGAATCTTTCTTTAAGATATCTATTTGTTTTTCCCTTTATATATTACAATTACTACAGGTAATGAGATAAATAATATTCTTGGTATTACAGTTAAAATTACTACTGTAGTTTATATTTTGTCTCAATCTAAAATCTAAGACCCTAAATTTGGTATTATTACTAAGAACTGATGAAGAACGTACTCGGTTCCATGTAGTTGCATGTAATACATTTACTAGCGCAGATACTGTTGTAAGTGTAATTAGGAAGTACGGTGGCGAGCAACCTCCCATTGTGGTCTAACCCCGATACAGAATCCAATCCGTGGTTATATTGGCGTCTGAAACCATCCGAACAAAAGGAATTGTAGACCAGCAATGTTCAGCGCCCCCTGACCATTAAAGGCCTTCCAGGAATCAGTAGCAGTGTTATTTGTGTGTATCATGAAAATAAGGCGGCGAATTTTGACTGGTGTGAAAGACAGCTCCATTAAACAACAGGAATAAGCGGTGTACTCAGCCTTTGGGAAAACCCTAACCGCAAGGCCGCGGTAATCAGGGCAGGATTTGAATGAAATAATAAAAGTTGAAATCGGAACCGAGTATATGTTTAGTAGGCATAATTTATGTTATTAAAATATTATTTAATTTATTGTATAAAATTTTAAGTCATGAACGTGAAAATAAGTGTTAAAGTTTGGGTGGAGTTTGTTTAATTTACAATATCGGTAACAGAGTGTGAGAATTAGTTCAATCATACACTGAAATACGATTAAAAGTAATATATGGGGTAGTTTCACAGAACCATGCACTTTTGAAAACCTATTTTTGAAGCCAAAATGAAATGATTTCGTATGTACAGTGTCTACACCCCTTCCGCCATAAAAAAACCCTAAAAATTTTCCAAATATCGATGTCTCTCTGTTAAACGAGCTATCTGAAACATCGCTACAGAGTTAGCAAAGAGTATTCCTAGGATTGAATTTTTTATCCGAAATAAGTCATTATTCTGTAGGGTAACGCAGTGACATGTGAACCATGGTACTGTATTTTTGTATACAAGTAGGACCAAAAAGGATCATGCCATTTGGAGGGACTAGTGACCTAAAATTGGTGCAGCTAGGCCATTTTATGGTTAAAATTGACCAATTTAGAACAAGCCTATTGCAGAAGTTTACCTAGCGCAACGGAGACAGCACCTATTGATACCATTTTATGCTCACAATACCAAAGGATCACACTGAAATTAAAAACACATAATAATCTTACATGATGACGCATATATTATATGTATCACGTGCTAGCGATTCGGCGAACGTTTATAATGGGACATGTGTTTTTCGCTTCGTTTGACCAACCAGGTTTGAATGCCTCTGGCTCCTGCTATGTTAGGGGTACAACAGTCCACCAAACCTCATTATGATCGTCTTACATACTATTACTACATATTACAGCGACATTAAATTTCCCAAAAGACTGGTGGTATCGGCCAAAAAGTGCCGATGTAGCCCCCCTACTGACTAAAATGACATGGTTTCGTGAAATGACCCATATATAATATCTATAGTAGAATATGAGACCCTAGAATAAGTGGAAAATGTGAAGCAACATAGGATATAAATATAAATATACCGTACAAATATGTGTGCTAAATTAGCGAATGAATTAAATTTTTACATTTTTTTATAAATCAATGTGAAATCAGTATGAATCAATAAATCAATGTCAATCAGTGTTAAATGTGAAATTATTAGAGACTGGAAAGCGAGAAATCGCTGGCAGGCTCAGGGTCGGAGGAGAGTCTCAGCCCTCGACTTGCCGCCATGTCAAGTCAACAAAAAACTAAGTAAAAAAGTCCCGTAAGTGGGTCGGTCATCTTAATTTGAAGTTGATTTTTTAGTTTTGAAACCAAATTCCAGCTATGGTATCAAAACCAGGCTGGAATCAAACTTTTTAACCAAAAATTACTCTAACGCGCAATATTTATATTGGTCTTTCTTCATCAATCACATTAGGTATAGAGTCACCGCAAAACATCAATTTATTATCCCAATATTCCAATAGCATACACTGGCCTGTTCACAGCCCTCCGAACAGTGGTAAAAATCTTTTTAGGGTGAGCATATTCATCGCCGAAGGAAATTTCAAAGTGGGGGACTAAATTTTTGCTAAAACACTGAATGTTAACACTGACTGTTTCTATATTTTAATGTAGTTTTACTGCCGTGCATGTATTTTCAAGCTATAAAACGACATTTTAGCATTAGAAATAGCGGTAATTAATGTTTAAAACATTTTGCATGAAAAAAATCAAATTTTCATACATAAGTTGAACATGGAGAATTTCGGCTGAGTGCAAGGATGCGGACATTGGGAAAACCTCACGAATATCTGTGGATTTGGAAAGTGGGGGTCCACCCGCCCTTCTACATACGAACAAAATACCGAAGAGCATGTTAGAATGCCGAGTTATATATATCTCGAAGTGTAAAAAAATTCTTGCAATCAAAACCCAAATCTACAACTTATATGTAAATTATACATCAAAAGAAATCACTTGGGTGTTGGGTCTAATTTTACTACAGAACTACAGCGAATAACGTGTTAGGTAGCATTATATAACTAATTAGTTTAACCATATCATCAGCTTTTTAAATCTTTCGCATGAAAAGACAAACCGCCCTGCGTCGATCACGCAGTTTTCAAGGAAATCAAAAACCAAAATCGCGAAATCTTCTGATTGTATACGCACACTTGTAAAAGGTACCGACACATAACAATAACATCTCGAACTGGCAACCAATATAATCTAAGGACAAGACATGCTGTCTCAACGGTGCTTTTTGTTTTACTCAGAAATTATTTTATATGAGGATTGTGGTTTCCAGTCGAGAAATGACTATTGCATTGCTGTTCGTAATTTACAATTTCGTGATTTGTCTCCGATAAACCGTGATTTTGTTACCGAGAATAAATGTTTGTATTTTCAGCTTTGCTGCACGTGGAAGACTAGAATGGATCTGCTCCTTTTAACGGTTACGAAACACGATAAGAGCAATTTAGGTAACATGCTTACATAGACTATGTTCTGCACAATGTTATGTTCTTCATTAACAAAAACAGCCCATTGTATTCTAATTTCTATTTCAGGCCCTATAGGGGAAGAGAGGCATGCCCATTATGTCCGGCCGCTGACCGCTATTGGTCACTCCACGAAAGTTTGGCCCTTAAATTTTTGATTTTGTCCCCGAGAAATTATCTCCGACCAACGTAAGGTGTAATTTCAGCCAATTCTGATGTTTTTGACCATCTCATTCTTAAACTGCAGGTAATACTGACGCCGACATGTATATAAAACGACACGCGTATGTAAATATATACATAATATTCATATATAATACATTATATTAATATATGTATATAATATGATATATAAATTTTCCCCCTCCCGAACTCGGTGTCAGACTTCACCCCGAGAGCCCCTATTGTCAGAGGCTCGCCGCAACCACAGGGCAATAAATGCCCAGAACTATTTTGGGCAAAATATGTCATAGCGATCAGACACTTAAATTTAACAGAAACTTGCGAGCCTTAAAATAGAAACAGAAACATGTGGTTAACTAAGACCCGAGATATAACATGTCTTATCCAGACGTTGAGGCAATCTAACCTTGGACGTAAGTAAAAGTATCACAACACTGCTACCGGGTGTACAACTTATATCATTGCATAACCTAAACAGAACAGTTAGCAGCGTATGTTTAAACGGAGAACTGCAGTGTGTTACGAACAGAATCAAAAGCAAACCTATTGTGAAAAATTCACGAGTAGCCTGGATGCACTAGCTGTGTTTGTCTGTCGCTATTTTGAATGAAAAACCATCCGATATGCATTATTCACTGGTGCACCTGCAGAACAAGCGTCCAAATCAAAGTCAGAGAAATATTTTAGGTTAAAAAATATAAAGCAGGCTTGTATCAGACTAGATTTAGTTGTTACCGCGATATAGCCCAATGTGTAAAAAAACGTCCAATGTACACTTAAGCTACAATAACTGACCATAATGATCATACCGGCGTGGATATAAAAGCAATTCATTCCACAAACATTCAAAAACTAATTTGCCCCATACCTTTATTATATCCCGATAATTATCTTTACGTTCTTGTTCTGGAGATGTAGCGAATTCTTTGCGTAGGAATCCAAGAAAATTTTTAGGATACATCCCGTATAGTCGGTGAAATAACGCATACACTGCTAACTTTAAGTGAATTTTAACGACTCTGTCAACATCACCTGAAAATTAGTGTAGATTATAAATACACTGGACTAGGCGGAGAGTGAGTTAAGCATACGTAACACTGAACCCGCTACACATGGTTCTTTGCCAATTGGAGTAAAATGTACCATCATTATAAGGCAAATCTACTTTCTTAATTCCACAGTGGCAGTAATTAACAACATCCAGAGCATTATGACCATAAATATGTTTTCTGACTTCAGTGGCACTACGGAGACAATGGCAAAGTTCTGAGTATTTTCATCCTTAGCATTACTGGTAAAAATGCAGATAAGGCTCCGGCTCGATTAGCTGGCACATTTATTTATGACAAGTTTTATCGGAGACATGCTATACAAGCTTTCACCTGTTTAGAGTCCAGTAAGGTTTCTGACCCCTTGGTTAGTTCCTATCGGCCCATTTGATTACTTATTATCAGGCCAACCTAATGGAGAGCAAAACACAAGGTTCAGAATTAAAATGAAAACAAATTAATTATGAAATTATCCATTGCTTTGAAATGCGACGCCGCGACAAACCAGCAGTAAATAAGTTTGCTAGCTTGTCCTTAACATTATTGATCTGCACGTTTTTATTGCGATTGATCCATGCTGTCAAAAAGCCGGAGCTTCAAAATGGCAGAAATGATATTTCTGATCTTATGCTTTAGTGTTCTGGGTATTTATTAAGTGTCTTACCGTTTTTGCTTAAAACACTGAAATTAGAAAAAAATTTAAATATTACCACACCCCCGGAGAAATCCGGTGTGCGCATGGATCTAACAAGAAGGCAGCTGGAGTTTCACGAGTAGACTCGCAAAATTAGAAGTCAGACGCCATTTCGAGGGAAAGGGGGCCATACATTGGTCGCAGATAAACAATTTTGCGTTATTAAATAAAAGCCTTCGATGTTGATCACGAATTAAAATATCAAAAATTTCAAGGAGTCTGACTTTTTTGTTTACTGGGCACCAAAATGCGTGGTCATATGAAATTTTCATTATCGGCACAACACTTTTCGTTGTCGATTAAAATCACGGGTAAGAAGTTGTCTGCATAAAGTGTCTGCGTTTTAGAAAGCAGGTCGGCGATAGGCGCCGCAGATGAAGAAATAGCATTCGTCTAATTCCTCCTATTCTGAACAATATTTTTGTTAAATAATAATAATATTTTTGAGCTGTACGAAATTTGTCCGTTTTTAAATTTGACTGTACATTTCTGCTTCGCTTACAAGCACAGAGTTTTCAATTTTTCTCTGATAAAAGCAGCTTTAACTTTATTCAGTACAACGACAGTCGCTCTATATGATGATGGAAGAGGGTGAAGCTTTCTATAAACTTGTAAGAATGATGAAGATCTTTTCGCAGAACACGCGGACGGCACTATATCTAAACTAATTGGAGGTGCGCACTGGTGTTGGGCAGTACTCAATCGCCCATCCTGTAAATTTCATATTGGACTCTTTAACGCGAACGGCGCTCAAGCAAGCCATGGTGCCGTATATGACATGTCAGGAGCACGGTTTGCCAACACCGACAACGCGGACGACATCGCTCGGAGCACAAGCAGTTACCAACAAATACAGCCAACGCCGGCAAACGAATAGGTTTCACTATTAGCAGCGCAGAGACAAAGGCCATGCTCTATTGCATCGACCACAAAACAGATTATCTCGATTAACAACGCGGCACCAGAGAATGTGAAGGAGATTCGCTATCTAGACAGCACGATCACCGACACGGTTTTCTACCGAGAATGAAGGTGACCACCGAATAGCTAAATCATGATCTACATTCAGCGGACTGAGGTCTATCAAGCAGTCGCAAGATGTGACATTGGAAACGAATCGACAAGTTTGTAATATCGACGTTCGGTGCATATTACTACATGCTACCGGGCTCTCCATTCGCTGAAAATTTTGCCAGAAGGCATGAACAGTTAGCCCCCTGGTTCCGAACTGGGGCGCCAGATTTTGCCAGGGGGATTTTGTCAAGAGAAAAATCGTTAAAAAATCCTGTCAGAAACACTGCCAAAACGCTTTTGATGGAGAGAAAAAGCGATTTTGAAGCAAATTTTGCGAAATTTTTGGCTTCAGAAAAGAATTTTAGTATAAATTATGATCAAATTTTATGTACTTTGAATTGATTAGAATCGATCGAAAAAAATTGCCAAGAGGCAACGAACCGTGTATCCCAAAATTTTGCCACGGGGCACCTGTTTTGAACCAGGGAGAACGGAAAAATGCCAGCCCACTCCCCCAAATTTGAAGCTGCCAGTCAAAGTCTGCGATATGTAGATACTAATCGTCTTCGAAAACTTTTGTCGACGTCGAATTCTGGAACTGTCTAAGCAGGACCGCGTGCCGAACTGCGAACCAGAGCGCCGGGTGCATCACACATTGCCGTTGAATCGACTACTACAGCAGGAGCGAATGCGACTGTTAGTGATGCCCTCCGTATGGATCGGTTAGCTTACCTCGTAGCAAAAACTTAATGTCGATTCAGAGGACTAGCACGTGTGACATGCAGCAGCAGGTCTTAATCGATTGAGAACCGCAATGTCTCCTGTCGCCGCAGTAAAAAAAGACGATATTAGTATCAGTATCGTTACAAGAGCCGCAAACGAACGCATGTTGAACATGGAGGAGCCCAACAACCGTAGGATCAGGTAGAGGAGGTACATTATAATTACATATTACAATTATGCCTTAAGTGCCTTAATTACATATTACAATTATGCCAATTTAAGTACATTACAGTGCATAATGTGCGCCCAGCTATATACACAATCACTACGAGTTGCATACAAAATATACAAATACAGACGCTCAAGACCAAATCTTAGTCATTGAAATACACTTTCAGCGGCCGAGGTTTTAGCCCTCTGAGATTATGGCTCAGCTCTGACAACTAATTAGGAAGAAGCCGTAACTAAGAGTAAAGCCCATGACTTTTGAAAATATCAGAATATAATCCATATTTAGCCCCTTTCTAAGGTTTCGGCACAATTGAATGAAAAATTGGAGAAAAATGGCAAAAAGGAAAATCAAAATTAGGATGGTCATAAATAAATCTTCAAACGTCCAATCCTATTCTATCAATGAATTCGCCTAATTTTTTTACTTGTTCACCGGGGATAGACTGAAAATCACCTAAGCCAGACGTGTCCATTTTGTGTGCAATTTTAAATTTTGATGTGAGTTTTTATATAACTTCGTTCAAATGCACCCTATCTTGAACAAAAATCCTTATTTTGGAAGCCCGGGGCACCTCGTTCATGCTCTATGGCAAAATGTTCAGGCATACGCCAGTCTATGACGCATATCGTTTACATTAAAATCACTTACGTTGATAGAATCATGTCATGAATTCTGGGTTATACGCTAAAAACACTGCTATGAATCTACAATTTTGCCTCACGCACTCCTCAAAGGACTACCGAGTGATAAATTTTCGAATGACTGGGTTCTCCAAATTGGGGGTGTAGGGGCCCCCGGCATTTTTCGGTTCCCCCTGGTTCAAAACAGTTGCCCCCCGGTTCGTGCCCCCTAGCAAAATCTTGGGCTCCCCCTGGTTCATTGCCGCTAGGCAAATTTTTTTTCTAATGGGTCCAAAGTATGTAATATTTGATCAAAATGTGTACTAAAATTCCGTTCTGTAGCCAAAAATTTCGCAAAATTTGTTAAAATTTCCTTTAAAATGACTTTTCTCTCCATCAAAAGCGTTTTGGCAGTGTTTCTGACACGATTTTTAAGCGTTTTGCTCTTGGCAAAATTCCCCATGGCAAAATCGGGCGCCCATGGTTCGGAAGCAGGGGGGCTTGGTTCATGCCCCCTGGCAAAATTTTCAGCGAATGGAGAGCCCAGAAATGAAGTAGATAAAAAATCAGTAATATTTACGAAATTTTTCGGTAACAACAAGTGTTGAATTTTACTATTTTCTAATGTATTACTTTAAACAGTTTTGCAGTTTAATCCATGTGCAGCTACAATATCAGTTAAAGTAATTGTATCTATGCGGTTCGCTCCCAGCCAAACCTTCTGTAAAAAAGCTATTCCGGTATATATTCACCAGCAACGTACCATTTTTCGCGTGAGCACATTGAGCACCACGTTGAAATGAACCCATAATGTCATAGAGTTGACCGTGACTGAGCACAGATACGAATGGCAATAAGCTGCTTAGCAACAACAACCCGCTGATAAGGACCGTACAGTTGCTGGCCGACTAAAATATTAGCGTATATATTTAAACTACGAATACAACAAATATTAAAACGAGATTGTATTAGCCATTATAGGTTTAAATTCGTTTTGTAAGTTGGAAGCTGTCGAGAAGGATGCTAGCCAACATGAAATTTCTCAGTTTTATTTAAATTTAACTATTATACATATCGAAAACATCGCAAAGTACATATGTACTGAATACAATAAATCGTTTTAGCGGAATCTATTTTAGCAGCTAAACATTGTGTTCGGTCGAATTATTATTTAAGCAATGATTGTTTTTGAGAGCTAAATTTCCCGGCCTGCTCACAATGTAGGGAAGTGAGAAATCTCCAGTTTCCGAACAGTGGTGAAATTTTCTCATATCTTCATTTCCAACTCCGCCGAAACCATCATAAAACAATAAATCCAAGATTTATTAGTTTCTCTAAATTTATATTTTCAACATCGCGAAATGTGATGTCGGGCTTGTCGGGTCTCGACTCGGCGGATTCGTTTTTGAAAGAACCGGTGACCCGGCCCTCAGAAATCAAAATTATAAGCCAAGCCCAGCCTCTGTGCGAATTTTCACAAAGAAAGGCTGGCAAAATTGTTAGTAACTCAAAATTATTGGTTTGCCCAACCGTATTGGTATGAGCTCTCCATTCACTGAAAATTCTGGCATGAGCTAGCCCTCCCACTGTTTCGGAACCGGGGGGCGCCCGATTTTGCAAAGAGAAAAACGGTTAAAAATAGTGTCCGAAACACTGTCAACACTTTTAGAGAAAGAGCAGTTTTGAAGCAAATATTGACAAAATTTGCTTAATTTTTGGCTTTAGAACGAAATTTTATGTACTTTGGACCGATTGCAAATAAAAAACTTTTCAAGAGGCGGCGCACCGCGGGAGCCCAAAATTTTGCTAGCGGCATGAACCGGGGCACCTGTACTGAACCAGGGGAACCGAAAAATACCAGGCCCCCAAATTCGGAGAGCACAGTAAGTAAGGTAGGTTAAGAAGTTTGGACGAAACCGAAGAACCAAATAGTTTAGGATTGTTAACTTGAGAAAAACAACATAAGGAAAATTTGTTACGGTTGTTACGGCCACCGGATTCGGCATTACGGATCCGGCTTGTTAGGTAGAAATCGTTGAGGACGTTAAGTATATTTTATAGCAAATAGAGCTCTTTCCGATAGCACTTCCGTTGACTTCGAATGCATGAAAACTTATGTACTCTAAGGTTAACGTCGATGGCTCCCAAGGCATCGCCACTTATAGGTTTAGTCCTAAATTTATTTTTAAATAGCTGAGTAAAATTTTACCCCTGCCCTCCATGCCCTAAAGTTGACACAAAACCATACATTTGTATTATATAGCTATACATTTTACATAGATTATTCGATAGAGAGGCATTGGGATTGCCCAGCACATGGTTCGTTAGCTTATGACGGTGCCCCATACCACACGGGTACCATCGCTTCGTAGCGATGATAAATGATTTGTAGAAATAGCAAAATGACTACCTCGTGAGAATTAGAGTTCGGAAATACAAAATTCTAAGTATTAGAGTAATTAAATTAATCGTTTTAATCCGGTAGAGTTCGTGAAACTGTGAATAGCAACAGAGTGGATCGTTGCTTCGGCAATAGACCGCTCGCAAGCTCAACCGTAGCGTTCCTCGTTTTTCGAGTGAGGACCAGTTAAGTAGCTTAAGAATAATCTTTCGAAGTCACACACATATAACGATCCAGCGAAACAATTTTTGACGACCCCTATATAAGGCCGCCAATTATTGCGGTAGTGCGAAGATCCTTGCTTGCGAAGTTGAATAGCAAAATTTGCACACAGTACGCTCGTGAGGCCTGGATCCGAAACGATACCTAGATTATGTTGGAAAATGTATATCTGTCAAGTTACTAAGACATTGAGTACTTTTATAACCTTCACTATACTACGAACCAAGCACTGGGACAACGCCTCTAACCCTTAGTCCGTACTGGTAGAATAATTGTTTAGCGCCACGACTAAGCTCCATAATGCTACAAAGTAGTTGAGTTAACAACAAATTAATGAAAGATTAACAATTTAGATAGTTACCCGATCCCAAACAACGTACATTGGTCGTGATTTAAACAATCAATAGTACCTGCTCTATAGAATGAGTTAGGATCAGTTAACACCGACTTTTGTTTAGCAGCAACAGCACTAAGACCCTCTTTTTCGAGCAACGACGCAGCGACGTCGCAGTTTAGTTCTAAAACATAATCTTAAGGTTTAGATTGATCTTACGAGAAACGAGAGAAATCCCAACCCGTTCCTGTCAGCAAAGATCGCGGCACAGGAGATATAACTGTTAGAAAAATTCCATTTTCACTTATAGTAATTCCTGGTTTTTTGTTAGTTAGGATTCTCACAGCGACCTCATATCGCTGTCTTTTTCTATGAGATCTCAGAAAATGGTTCCGCTGAACCAAGTATGAGCGTAAGCCACAACTGAGCCGTAGCTTAGACTAAAACTTGTCAGTTTAGGAATCTTCCCTGGATAATCCTCGATCCACATCCGACATCCTTAGTAAATATAAATTACTTCAAAATTGCCACCAAAATAGAATACCAATTTCCCCACGTTTGATAAGGTGAAAACTACATACAAAACAATGGAGATTTTCTGTTGGAAACTTTGTCTTTAGGAAAACCTCAAAAGTTAAGAAAAGTCTGGTCCCCATCTTCTTCTACCGGCACTTTTAAACCGAACGAGGAATATCTCGCCATGTGCACTGAGGGCTTATCGTGGTTCACGAGTGTAAACGTTAAAATGGCACTAACTGACAAAATATGTTTTTTGGACACATTTGAGTCGAACAGTAATCATCTAATATATATATATTCGTGTGGAGCAGTGATGATGTTACCGAACACAAACCAGTCGCGTTCCCTGATCAAAATATCATGATGGTTAGTGGAAGTCAAATCCACCTTATTTTGCCTATTCCCGCCCCAAATCGGTAACCAAATTAATGTTTTGTCTGTTAAACTTTTGCCGTATTGGCACGTTTAGCCAGTCACACTAAATATATTAAGTCCCGATGAACTGGCCATCAGATAGGTTTAAGCTGAGTTGCAATAATAGAGTACGCGAACGCAATTAGCCATTTGAAAAGTTCCCTGCATGATTGGATTTAATAAACGTATATTGTGGTATGATAAACATCATTCCCGGAGCACTAGTCGCCTTCTCGAGAAATACCTTAGTTCAATAATTTCTGCAAGGACTAAGGGTTAGAGGCGTTGTCCCAGTGCTTGGTTCGTAGTATAGTGAAGGTTATAAAAGTATCTATGTTCTTAGTAACTTGACAGATATACATTTTCCAACATAATCTAGGTATCGTTTCGGATCCAGGCCTCACGAGCGTACTGTGTGCAAATTTTGCTATTCAACTTCGCAAGCAAGGATCTTCGCACTACCGCAATAATTGGCGGCCTTATATAGGGGTCGTCAAAAATTGTTTCGCTGGATCGTTATATGTGTGTGACTTCGAAAGATTATTCTTAAGCTACTAACTGGTCCTCACTCGAAAAACGAGGAACGCTACGGTTGAGCTTGCGAGCGGTCTATTGCCGAAGCAACGATCCACTCTGTTGCTATTCACAGTTTCACGAACTCTACCGGACTGTTAAAACGATTAATTTAATTACTCTTAAAGATGAGAATTTTGTATTTTTCCGAACTCTAATTCTCACGAGGTAGTCATTTGGTATTTCTACAAATCATTTTTCATCGTTACGAACCGATGGTACCCGTGTGGTATGGGGCACGGTCAGAAGCTAACGAACCATGTCTGGGCAATCCCAATGCCTCTCTATCGAATAATCTATGTAAAATGTATAGCTACATAATGCCAAAGTATGGTTTTGTGTCAACTTTAGGGCGTGGGGAGGCAGGGGTAAAATTTTACTCAGCTATTTAAAAATAAATTTAGGACTAAACCTATAAGTGGCGATGCCTTGGGAGCCATCGACGTTAACCTTAGAGTACATAAGTTTTTATGCATTCGAAGTCAACGGAAGTGCTATCGGAAAAAGCTCTATTTGCTATAAAATTTACCTAACGTTCTCAACAATTTGTGCCTAACAAGCGGGATCCGTAATGTCGAATACGACGGGTGTTGCAACCGAAACAAATTTTCTTATGGTATTTTCTCAAGTTAACAATCTTAGACTAGGTTCTTCGGTTTCGTCCAAACTTCTTTACCTACCTTACTTACTGTGCTCTTCTCGAATTTGGGGGCTGGTATTTTTCGGTTCCCCTGGTTCAGCAGGGCCCCGGTTATGCCTCTAGCAAAATTTTGGGCTCCCGCGGTGCGCCGCCTCTGAAAAGTTTTTTATTTGCAATCGGTCCAAAGTACATAAAATTTCGTTCTAAAGCCAAAAATTAAGCAAATTTTGTCAATATTTGCTTCAAAACTGCTCTTCTCTCTAAAAGTGTTGACAGTGTTTCGGACACGATTTAACCGTTTTTCTCTTTGCAAAATCGGGCGCCCCCGGTTCCGAAACAGTGGGAGGGCTAGCTCATGCCAGAATTTTCAGTGAATGGAGAGCTCATACCAATACGGTTGGGCAAACCAATAATTTTGAGTTACTAACAATTTTGCCAGCCTTTCTTTGTGAAAATTCGCACAGAGGCTGGGCTTGGCTTATAATTTTGATTTCTGACGGCCGGGTCACCGGTTCTTTCAAAAACGAATCCGCCGAGTCGAGACCCGACAAGCCCGACATCACATTTCGCGATGTTGAAAATATAAATTTAGAGAAACTAGTAAATCTTGGATTTATTGTTTTAATGATGGTTTCGGCGGAGTTGGAAATGAAGATATGAGAAAATTTCACCACTGTTCGGAAACTGGAGATTTCTCACTTCCCTACATTGTGAGCAGGCCGGGAAATTTAGCTCTCAAAAACAATCATTGCTTAAATAATAATTCGACCGAACACAATGTTTAGCTGCTAAAATAGATTCCGCTAAAACGATTTATTGTATTCAGTACATATGTACTTTGCGATGTTTTCGATATGTATAATAGTTTTAAAAATAAATAAAACTGAGAAATTTCATGTTGGCTAGCATCCTTCTCGACAGCTTCCAACTTACAAAATGAGATTTAAACCTATAATGGCTAATACAATCTCGTTTTAATATTTGTTGTATTCGTAGTTTAAATATATACGCTAATATTTTAGTCGGCCAGGAATGGACGGTCCTTATCAGCGGGTTGTTGTTGCTAAGCAGCTTATTGCCATTAGTATCTGTGCTCAGTCACGGTCAACTCTATGACATTATGGGTTCATTTCAACGTGGTGCTCAATGTGCTCACGCGAAAAATGGTACGTTGCTGGTGAATATATACCGGAATAGCTTTTTTACAGAAGGTTTGGCGGGAGCGAACCGCATAGATACAATTACTTTAACTGATATTGTAGCTGCACATGGATTAAACTGCAAAACTGTTTAAAGTAATACATTTGAAAATAGTAAAATTCAACACTTTGTTACCGAAAATTTCGTAAATATTACTGATTTTTTATCTACTTCATTTCTGGTCTCCCATTCGCTGAAAATTTTGCCAGGGGGCATGAACCAAGCCCCCCTGCTCCCAACAACTCCATGGGCGCCGATTTTGCCATGGGAATTTTGCCAAGAGCAAAACGCTAAAAATCGTGTCAGAAACACTGCCAAAACGCTTTTGATGGAGAGAAAAGTCATTTTAAAGGAAATTTTAACAAATTTTGCGAAATTTTTGGCTACAGAACGGAATTTAGTACACATTTTGATCAAATATTACATACTTTGGACCCATTAGAAAAAAAATTTGCCTAGCGGCAATGAACCAGGGGGAGCCCAAGATTTTGCTAGGGGGCACGAACCGGGGCAACTGTTTTGAACCAGGGGGAACCGAAAAAATGCCGGGGGCCCCTACACCCCCAATTTGGAGAACCCAGTCATTCGAAAATTTATCACTCGGTAGTCCTTTGAGGAGTGCGTGAGGCAAAATTGTAGATTCATAGCAGTGTTTTAGCGTATAACCCAGAATTCATGACATGTATCTATCAACGTAAGTGATTTTAATGTAAACTGATATGCGTCATAGACTGGCGTACGCCGAACATTTTGCCATAGAGCATGAACGAGGTGCCCCGGGCTTCCAAAATAAGGATTTTTGTTCAAGATAGGGTGCATTTGAACGAAGTATATAAAAACTCACATCAAAATTAAAATTGCACACAAAATGGACACGTCTGGCTTAGGTGATTTTCAGTCTATCCCCGGTGAACAAGTAAAAAAATTAGGCGAATTCATTGATAGAATAGGATTGGACGTTTGAAGATTATTATGACCATCCTAATTTTGATTTTCCTTTTTGCCATTTTTCTCCAATTTTTCATTCAATTGTGCCGAAACCTTAGAAAGGGGCTAAATATGGATTATATTCCGATATTTTTAGTTATGGGTTTACTCTCTAGTTACGGCTTCTTCCTAATTAGTTGTCAGAGCTGAGCCATAATCTCAGAGGGCTAAAACCTCGGCCGCTGAAAGCGTATTTTAATGACTAAGATTTGGTCTTGAGCGTCTGTATTTGTATATTTTGTATGCAACTCGTAGTGATTGTGTATATAGCTGGGCGCACATTATGCACTGTAATGTACTTAAATTGGCATAATTGTAATATGTAATGAAACGGCATGAAGGCATAATTGTAATATGTAATTATAATGTACCTCCTCTACCTGATCCTACGGTTGTCGGGTCTTCTCTCATGTTCAACATGCGTTCGTTTGCGGCTCTGCAACGATACTGATACTAATATCGTCTTTTTTTACTGCGGCGACAGGAGACATTGCGGTTCTCAATCGATTAAGACCTGCTGCTGCATGTCAGACGCGCCAGTCCTCTGAATCGACATTAAGTTTTTGCTACGAGGTAAGCTAACCGATCCATACGGAGGGCATCGCTAACAGTCGCATTCGCTCCTGCTGTAGTAGTCGATTCAACGGCAATGTGTGATGCACCCGGCGTCTCTGGTTCGCAGTTCGGCACGCGGTCCTGCTAGACAGTACAGTTCCAGAATTCGACGTCGACAAAAGTTTTCGAAGACGATAGTATCTACATATCGCAGACTTTGACTGGCAGCTTCAAATTTGGGGAGTGGGCTGGCATTTTTCCGTTCTCCCTGGTTCAAAACAGGTGCCCCGTGGCAAAATTTTGGGATACACGGTTCGTTGCCTCTTGGCAATTTTTTCACATCGATTCTAATCAATTCAAAGTACATAAAATTTGATCATAATTTATACTAAAATTCTTTCTGAGGCCAAAAATTTCGCAAAATTTGCTTCAAAATCGCTTTTTCCATCCATCAAAAACGTTTCGACAATGTTTCTGACACGATTTTTAACCGTTTTTCTCTTGACAAAATCCCCCTGGCAAAATATGGCGCCCCAGTTCGGAACCAGCGGGCTAACTGTTCATGCCTTCTGGCAAAATTTTCAGCGAATGGAGAGCCCGGTAGCATGTAGTAATATGCACCGAACGTCGATATTACAAACTTGTCGATTCGTTTCCAATGTCACATCTTGCGACTGCTTGATAGACCTCAGTCCGCTGAATGTAGATCATGATTTAGCTATTCGGTGGTCACCTTCATTCTCGGTAGAAAACCGTGTCGGTGATCGTGCTGTCTAGATAGCGAATCTCCTTCACATTCTCTGGTGCCGCGTTGTTAATCGAGATAATCTGTTTTGTGGTCGATGCAATAGAGCATGGCCTTTGTCTCTGCGCTGCTAATAGTGAAACCTATTCGTTTGCCGGCGTTGGCTGTATTTGTTGGTAACTGCTTGTGCTCCGAGCGATGTCGTCCGCGTTGTCGGTGTTGGCAAACCGTGCTCCTGACATGTCATATACGGCACCATGGCTTGCTTGAGCGCCGTTCGCGTTAAAGAGTCCAATATGAAATTTACAGGATGGGCGATTGAGTACTGCCCAACACCAGTGCGCACCTCCAATTAGTTTAGATATAGTGCCGTCCGCGTGTTCTGCGAAAAGATCTTCATCATTCTTACAAGTTTATAGAAAGCTTCACCCTCTTCCATCATCATATAGAGCGACTGTCGTTGTACTGAATAAAGTTAAAGCTGCTTTTATCAGAGAAAAATTGAAAACTCTGTGCTTGTAAGCGAAGCAGAAATGTACAGTCAAATTTAAAAACGGACAAATTTCGTACAGCTCAAAAATATTATTATTATTTAACAAAAATATTGTTCAGAATAGGAGGAATTAGACGAATGCTATTTCTTCATCTGCGGCGCCTATCGCCGACCTGCTTTCTAAAACGCAGACACTTCACGGACAACTTCTGACCCGTGATTTTAATCGACAACGAAAAGTGTTGTGCCGATAATGAAAATTTCATATGACCACGCATTTTGGTGCCCAGTAAACAAAAAAGTCAGACTCCTTGAAATTTTTGATATTTTAATTGTGATCGACATTGAAGGCTTTTATTTAATAACGCAAAATTGTTTATCTGCGACCAATGTATGGCCCCCTTTCCTCGAAATGGCGTCTGACTTCTAATTTTGCGAGTCTACTCGTGAAACTCCAGCTGCCTTCTTGTTAGATCCATGCGCACACCGGATTTCTCCGGGGGTGTGGTAATATTTAAATTTTTTTCTAATTTCAGTGTTTTAAGCAAAAACGGTAAGACACTTAATAAATACCTCAGAACACTTAAGCATAAGATCAGAAATATCATTTCTGCCATTTTGAAGCTCCGGCTTTTGACAGCATGGATCAATCGCAATAAAAACGTGCAGATCAATAATGTTAAAGACAAGCTAGCAAACTTATTTACTGCTGGTTTGTCGCGGCGTCGCATTTCAAAGCAATGGATAATTTCATAATTAATTTGTTTTCATTTTAATTCTGAACCTTGTGTTTTGCTCTCCATTAGGTTGGCCTGATAATAAGTAATCAAATGGGCCGATAGGAACTAACCAAGGGGTCAGAAACCTTACTGGACTCTAAACAGGTGAAAGCTTGTATAGCATGTCTCCGATAAAACTTGTCATAAATAAATGTGCCAGCTAATCGAGCCGGAGCCTTATCTGCATTTTTACCAGTAATGCTAAGGATGAAAATACTCAGAACTTTGCCATTGTCTCCGTAGTGCCACTGAAGTCAGAAAACATATTTATGGTCATAATGCTCTGGATGTTGTTAATTACTGCCACTGTGGAATTAAGAAAGTAGATTTGCCTTATAATGATGGTACATTTTACTCCAATTGGCAAAGAACCATGTGTAGCGGGTTCAGTGTTACGTATGCTTAACTCACTCTCCGCCTAGTCCAGTGTATTTATAATCTACACTAATTTTCAGGTGATGTTGACAGAGTCGTTAAAATTCACTTAAAGTTAGCAGTGTATGCGTTATTTCACCGACTATACGGGATGTATCCTAAAAATTTTCTTGGATTCCTACGCAAAGAATTCGCTACATCTCCAGAACAAGAACGTAAAGATAATTATCGGGATATAATAAAGGTATGGGGCAAATTAGTTTTTGAATGTTTGTGGAATGAATTGCTTTTATATCCACGCCGGTATGATCATTATGGTCAGTTATTGTAGCTTAAGTGTACATTGGACGTTTTTTTACACATTGGGCTATATCGCGGTAACAACTAAATCTTAGTCTGATACAAGCCTGCTTTATATTTTTTAACCTAAAATATTTCTCTGACTTTGATTTGGACGCTTGTTCTGCAGGTGCACCAGTGAATAATGCATATCGGATGGTTTTTATTCAAAATAGCGACAGACAAACACAGCTAGTGCATCCAGGCTACTCGTGAATTTTTCACAATAGGTTTGCTTTTGATTCTGTTCGTAACACACTGCAGTTCTCCGTTTAAACATACGCTGCTAACTGTTCTGTTTAGGTTATGCAATGATATAAGTTGTACACCCGGTAGCAGTGTTGTGATACTTTTACTTACGTCCAAGGTTAGATTGCCTCAACGTCTGGATAAGACATGTTATATCTCGGTCTTAGTTAACCACATGTTTCTGTTTCTATTTTAAGGCTCGCAAGTTTCTCTTAAATTTAAGTGTCTGATCGCTATGGCATATTTTGCCCAAAATAGTTCTCGGCATTTATTGCCCTGTGGTTGCGGCGAGCCTCTGACAATAGGGGCTCTCGGGGTGAAGTCTGACACCGAGTTCGGGGAGGGGGAAAATTTATATATCATATTAAATATATATATTAATATAATGTATATATCTGTATATTATGTATATATTTACATACGCATGTCGTTTTATATACATGTCGGCGTCAGTATTACCTGCAGTTTAAGAATGAGATGGTCAAAAACAAAAATTGGCTGAAATTACACCTTACGTTGGTCGGAGATAATTTGTCGGGGACAAAATCAAAATTTAAGGGCCAAACTTTCGTGGAGGTGACCAATAGCGGTCAGCGGCCGTACATAATGGGCATGCCTCTCTTCCCCTATAGGGCCTGAAATAGAAATTAGAATACAATGGGCTGTTTTTGTTAATGAAGAACATAACATTGTGCAGAACATAGTCTATGTAAGCATGTTACCTAAATTGCTCTTATCGTGTTTGGTAACCGTTAAAAGGAGCAGATCCATTCTAGTCTTCCACGTGCAGCAAAGCTGAAAATACAAACATTTATTCTCGGTAACAAAATCACGGTTTATCGGAGACAAATCACGAAATTGTAAATTACGAACAGCAATGCAATAGTCATTTCTCGACTGGAAACCACAATCCTCATATAAAATAATTTCTGAGTAAAACAAAAAGCACCGTTGAGACAGCATGTCTTGTCCTTAGATTATATTGGTTGCCAGTTCGAGATGTTATTGTTATGTGTCGGTACCTTTTACAAGTGTGCGTATACAATCAGAAGATTTCGCGATTTTGGTTTTTGATTTCCCTTGAAAACTGCGTGATCTACGCAGGGCGGTTTGTCTTTTCATGCGAAAGATTTAAAAAGCTGATGATATGGTTAAACTAATTAGTTATATAATGCTACCTAACACGTTATTCGCTGTAGTTCTGTAGTAAAATTAGACCCAACACCCAAGTGATTTTTCTTTTGATGTATAATTTACATATAAGTTGTAGATTTGGGTTTTGATTGCAAGAATTTTTTTACACTTCGAGATATATATAACTCGGCATTCTAACATGCTCTTCGGTATTTTGTTCGTATGTAGAAGGGCGGGTGGACCCACTTTCCAACTCCACAGATATTCGTGAGGTTTTCCCAATGTCCGCATCCTTGCACTCAGCCGAAATTCTCCATGTTCAACTTATGTATGAAAATTTGATTTTTTTCATGCAAAATGTTTTATGAACATTAATCACCGCTATTTCTAATGCTAAAATGTTGTTTTATAGCTTCACAATACATGCACGGCAGTAAAACTACATTAAAATATAGAAACAGTCAGTGTTAACATTCAGTGTTTTAGCAAAAATTTAGTCCCCCACTTTGAAATTTCCTTCGGCGATGAATATGCTCACCCTAAAAAGATTTTTACCACTGTTCGGAGGGCTGTGAACAGGCCAGTGTATGCTATTGGAATATTGGGATAATAAATTGATGTTTTGCGGTGACTCTATACCTAATGTGATTGATGAAGAAAGACCAATATAAATATTGCGCGTTAGAGTAATTTTTGGTTAAAAAGTTTGATTCCAGCCTGGTTTTGATACCATAGCTGGAATTTGGTTTCAAAACTAAAAAATCAACTTCAAATTAAGATGACCGACCCACTTACGGGACTTTTTTACTTAGTTTTTTGTTGACTTGACATGGCGGCAAGTCGAGGGCTGAGACTCTCCTCCGACCCTGAGCCTGCCAGCGATTTCTCGCTTTCCAGTCTCTAATAATTTCACATTTAACACTGATTGACATTGATTTATTGATTCATACTGATTTCACATTGATTTATAAAAAATGTAAAAATTTAATTCATTCGCTAATTTAGCACACATATTTGTACGGTATATTTATATTTATATCCTATGTTGCTTCACATTTTCCACTTATTCTAGGGTCTCATATTCTACTATAGATATTATATATGGGTCATTTCACGAAACCATGTCATTTTAGTCAGTAGGGGGGCTACATCGGCACTTTTTGGCCGATACCACCAGTCTTTTGGGAAATTTAATGTCGCTGTGAGATGTAGTAATAGTATGTAAGACGATCATAATGAGGTATGGTGGACCGTTGTACCCCTAACATAGCAGGAGCCACAGGCATTCAAACCTGGTTGGTCAAACGAAGCCAAAAACACATGTCCCATTATAAACGTTCGCCGTATCGCTAGCACGTGATACATATAATATATGTGTTATTATGTAACATTATTATGTGTTTTTAATTTCAGTGTGATCCTTTGGTATTGTGAGCATAAAATGGTATCAATAGGTGCTGTCTCCGTTGCGCTAGAAAAACTTCTGCAATAGGCTTGTTCTAAATTGGTCAATTTTAACCATAAAATGGCCTAGCTGCACCAATTTTAGGTCACAAGTCCTCCAAATGGCATGATCCTTTTGGTCCGACTTGTATACAAACAGACCATGGTTCACATGTCACTGCGTTACCCTACAGAATAATGACTTATTTCGGATAAAAAATTCAATCCTAGGAATACTCTTTGCGAACTCTGTAGCGGGTTTCAGATAGCTCGTTTAACACAGAGACATCGATATTCGAAAAATTCAGGGTTTTTTTATGGCGGAAGGGGTGTAGACACTGTACATACGAAAACGTTTCATTTTGGCTTCAAAAATAGGTTTTCAAAAGTGCATGGTTCTGTGAAATGACCCATATATTACTTTTAATCTATTTCAGTGTATGATTGAACTGATTCTCACACTCTGTTACCGATATTGTAAATTAATAAACTCCACCCAAACTTTAATACTTATTTTCACGTTAATGACAAAATTTTATACAATAAATTAAATAATATTTTAATAACATAAATTATGCCTACTAAAGATATACTCGGTTCCGATTTCAACTTTTATTATTTCATTCAAATCCTGCCCTGATTACCGCGGCCTTGCGGTTAGGGTTTTCCCAAAGGCTGAGTACACCGCTTATTCCTGTTGTTTAATGGAGCTGTCTTTCACACCAGTCAAAATTCGCCGCCTTATTTTCATGATACACACAAATAACACTGCTCCTATTCCCTGGAAGGCCTTTAATGGTCAGGGGGCGCTTACAATCGCCCGGTCTACAATTCCTTTTGTTCGGATGGTTTCAGACGCCAATATAACCACGGATTGGATTCTGTATCGGGGTTAGACCACAATGGGAGGTTGCTCGCCACCGTACTTCCTAATTACACTTACAACAGTATCTGCGCTAGTAAATGTATTACATGCAACTACATGGAACCGAGTACGTTCTTCATCAGTTCTTATAATAATACCAAATTTAGGGTCTTAGATTTTAACATATCTAGACAAAATATAAACTACAGTAGTAATTTTAACTGTAATACCAAGAATATTATTTATCTCATTACCTGTAGTAATTGTAATATATAAAAAAAGGGAAAAACAAATAGATATCTTAAAGAAAGATTCAACGAATACAGAAATACAATTTTAACAAATAATAAAAACATAGTAAACCAATTTGTGAACATTTTAATAATGGCCAATGTAAGATATCACGTAAGATATGTATCATCTCAGAGTACAAATAATTGAAAAAAATAGACGACAACAGAATGGATGGGGATAATTGTTCGTCATACAGACGTTCCAGAGAACCCTTCTGGATCTCTTAGTTACGTACTAAAATCCCCTACGGTTTAAACGATAAACATACAGAGGTGGAAGAAGATAAATCAATACTCTTTGATATGCTTAATAATTATAACTACAAACTTTATAAACTTCACAAAAAAGACAACGCGGAAAAAGACGGTGCCGTAATATTAGAAACAAATGCACGACTTCTTTAATACACTAAATAATACCGAGTAATGCCATACACGCAAAATTATTTTGAATACGGTCTTTAATTCCAGTAAAGGTTATATTAGACACATTAGCCATTTCCTTAACTCAACTAATATTAATACTCCACTTCCCTATTTAGAGATTCTAGATGACATTCTAACGTACTATTTAAAAAAATAAGCGAGAACTAAACACCAAGGCAGTTAATAAATAGAGTTGCAAAAGTTAAAAAGAAATACCCGGACCCGGAATTTTTGGAAAGAAATACCCGGACCCGGAATTTTTGGAAAGAAATACCCGGACCCGGACCCGGAATTTGTTGGAGGCAAATACCCGGACCCGGAATTTTGAAACAAAAATACCCGGAATACCCGGACCCGCACCCCAATTACAAATACTGCGTATTCTATGGACGGATACACCGTCCGCATTCTATTGCGCTCTTTACAAAGTATTCTTATATTGTAATTATTGCAAAAAAACCACCTGAACAATGACTGAAGTTTAATGTATAAGTTTTATGCCAGATATAACAGATAAATCGTTGTTGAAACGCTGATTGTGCTGTCTTATGTCGATGCTTTGTTTTGCTAACCTTTCCGTTACAGTAACTGACGGTTCAGGGAAATTTGCAAGAAATGCTCATCCCTGTTAGAACTTCGTTAAGTAAAATGTGGTTGTCTAACATTGCTTGACTTTTATTTTGAATATGTGTGATATGTGATTTGTTCCGTGCAGCGCCAGTTATATATTATATAGCATCATATTTAGGGAAAATGTAACAAATATAGCCAAAGCTGTTGCGTATCTGTGAAATCGTTAAAGTAGCGTATTAACGGAAATAGGTACTGTGTCAAAGCGTATAGTATTTTATACCACAGGGTATAGATCAGATAGATGCACTATAAATCAGTTTGGGCCTCTTTGGGTTTCTAAACCATGCGTTGTTACTCTCGTGCTATACGTCGTATATATAGTACTTAGGTACAAAACATTCGGAGTCGATTGCCAGCCCTTAACCAGACCACCTTATTTTTGACCTTAGCTTTTTGCACAAAAGAACGCAATTATTGCTACACGCTAACGAACGCGATCAGGTATAAACGCAATATCAAGAAACGAATGCTGTTTCATTTCAACGCTTTACATGATCCAACGCCCTTGCTCAATGCGTATATATGGCAACAGCAACACTGTTGAACTTTGGTCCGGGTATTTTTACAATTCCCGGACCCGGACCCGGAATTTTCTTTGGAAGAATACCCGGACCCGGAATTTGTTGGAGGTAAATACCCGGACCCGGACCCGGATTTTTCTTCGAAAAATACCCGGAATACCCGGACCCGGACCCGGCTGCAACTCTATTAATAAACAATGTATTACAGTTAGCTTCAAGAATATAGTGTATGATCAACTATTTATAGCTCGGATCATTAAATCAGAAGAATTATTTAACATATGGCCAACAAATATAAAAGGGGACCAAAAACTTTCTAAATTTCTTAAACCAGCTGTTGGCTCCCGATTTTTCAACTACAAACAAATAGGGTTCAATGACCATAAACTCGTGCTTAGTCACACATGCAACTGTACTTCTAGTGCTTATGTCAACAACTACTACGGACATGTAATAAAGTGGTAAATTAGATATCATACAAAATTTAAACAAAGACAACTCTTTGAGATGGGACCCAAATTTAGACTGATGGATCAATTTATACCAAACAACTTTATTTCGTCTTTTAAATTTGACGTCGATAACTACTGTACCAAACTGAAAAATAGGACCAGAATTCCATGTAAACTCATCGATGATTGGGGTAACTTACTAATCCAACTTTTTAAACGCAAAATAAATAAGGTTAAACATAACCCTGGGTGTAATCGACAACTTACTCTAGATAATAACTTGTTGGAATGTCTTCAGGAACTCAAGACTCCTATACAATTCAGAGTTATTTGCAGCAATAAAGCCACTACTAAAATATTTCTTCAACTCAAAGCAATTACAGAACTCAGCAAGGTTCGAAAACGCTATAATATTAATACTTATGATTTTACTACACTTTATACTACCCTGAAACATAGTGAGATTGTTCATAATTTAGAACAGCTGCTAGACATAATCTTCAAAAACAATAATAAAATGAGTATGCTTATCTCCTTTTAATAGTTTCTGGACGTATACTAAAACTACACACACAGATCGACATTTTTTACCCAAAAACGATATTATAAAACTTCTTAAAGCACTAGTTTTTAATGCGTACTTTACCTTCGGTAACTATGTCTTCAAACAATTGGTATACCTATGGGGACTGATGCAGCTCCTTTTATCAGTAAGTTACTTTTACACAACTATGAACGTAACTATGTATGCAAAAATATAAGATACCACATGGACATTTGTGGTCCTCTGAAATTCACTTTTAGATATATAGATGACCTAACCGTGATTCATGATTATGATAAGTTTGACCAGCTACAAAAGATATATACTCGGAATCCTTATAACAACAGCAACCAAATGGCCAATGTTATAGATCTCAAAATTAAACTTTACGGGGGTAGATCAGATATTACCCTATATGACAAAAGAAACAATTTCGATTGTAAAATCTTTAATTTCCCACATTGCAGTCGCAATCTCTCACGATCAGTTTTCAGGAAATCATACGCATTCAAACTGTGAGATACGCAAACATTAACACGATTTTTGCTAACTTTCAACAAGACTGTAACAATTTACTTAAAGTGCTGATAAACAGAGGGTACCCATATAAGCTTTTCCATAACAATGTTAAACATTTTTGCACTGTCAGCAATGTTAAACTGTACAATTTTTAGATCTACTAACAAAATTTAACCTTTTTTACATGTTTTTAATCCCATAAATTTCAGTTTCTAACATCCTGATCTGCCATAATTACGTGTAACCGAAAAGTTAGATTTATATGCTAGGTACGATAAATCTTTCTATTAGCTAATATTATTAATGGTCTTCACCTTACGGTGAATACCGTTATGTACCCACCAACTTGTTTGATGACACTGGGCATTGCCCACATATTACCCATCTCCTAAAAGATAACTTTTGATGCTCACACTTAGCTGCGTACATCAAACTTATGACCATTGTCTTCGGATAGTGCATGTAGCTCGCATCGCAGATGCTTGCTACTTAATTTTTCTCGGTATTATTATTTTGTTTTATATCTATTACGTAAAAATTATTCCACGGTATTTCATATCATGTCATACGTAAGCGGGTCTGGTGGTAGCCCTCAGATATAGAAGACCACGCTATACCATGGCGCCCGGGAATACATGTTCCGAGCATTCATAGTTAGTAGACATGTTATACAAATACTTGCGTAAATTCAAATATACTACTTTTTGGGTTATAACAATATTCTATAATAAATAAAAAACAATGCAATTAAAAATTATTTCAAATAAATATTTTGCAACCAAACTATTCTTTTATGTGTAACAGATCCATGCTGGATCGTTACGAGATAGATTAATGTTGGCCACAGCCTAATTGCCAACATTTATGAATTTAGCTATGGATATCTCTTGAAGTGGAATAATCTACATGAATGGCTCCGAAAGGATACGAAGCCATTTCCCCGCATCAAAATATTTATGTGCACAGTAGAACAGACTTGCAATTGATGATCTTTTGTACCCAAAAAACCGCGTGTGAATTTCACCATATCAGCGAACCCACCGCGCGAGTCCCCGTTGTCACCTCAGTTATAATCACCACTTACATCGCAAATCAGGAATCGTTAGGCCCGATAGTCTCGCTATGTAACTATATATATTTCCAGTATTTCGGCCTGCATCGCCGACGTTTTTCGTGATCAAAATGGGTATTGTTACTTTTTCAGAGACGGATAATTGCTGTATATTATTATTGCTGTTCTTTGTCGAACCGTACCGTTTGTTTGCCATAAAGGCACCTATTGGTGTATTTGACTTGTATATCATTATTCGTACCATACTGTTTGTTTGCCCTAAAGGCACACATCGCGTATTTGACTTGTATATTATAACCATGATCATATCGATTATTGTGTACCCATGTATATCGTTGTTCTTACACATACATGTTTAAATTGGTAACTTGATTATACTGATTCCGTATATCCGATTTGTATCCTTTATCGTATGTGTATAGCTGTAATTGTATCTATGGTACCATATTTATACCGATTGCTTTGTATTCTTGTCATTGATTGTGGCCATAAAGGCACATATCTGTATGTAATTTCTTTGTACTTTTGATGCTCTTCCCATGATAATCGTTGTATTATGTTGTACCTATGATATTCGTAATTGTTGAGGTGTATGCATTCGTGAGCAACCCATTCTTGATTAGGTTGATTTTTAGCGATTCAGGTGAGTCAGCGATTTTGTGTATATAAATCAGTACTTTTATAGGTAAAAACGTCCGGGTGTGGCGAGCTGTTGCCAGACCCGACCCGCTAATAAGTAGGATGGTGCCGCTCCCCGAGCGCACCTATACGCATAGAAATATGGCTCTACTTTGCGCGACAGGACCGCAAAATTTGCCCCTATTTTTGTAGAAAGAGTTGGCCGTGATCGAAATCCATCACAACCGTCCTCACAAGTGATGACCACAAAAATGATGGCTGTTCGCCAGGGTTTTTTGAGAAATTGTACTGTTCAAAAATTTGGTCATTTATAACCGTGAGTGTTCTTTTTAAAGCATGACTAGTCTATTTTACAACTAGCTATGACCGCTTAGATATGCCCTTATACGTAACCAAACTTGCATATATTACATAGGTATATGTGGGTGTATTACTTAAGCTATATATACATACATAACTTTAGTGTCTGGTGTACTGCTTTATATATACATATGAATAATAGCTTATGAACATTACAAATCTTATAGTCTTAAGTATTGCAAACAAAACTCTGTTTCGAACGATGGTTTTGGTGGGTTTAAATGTTCCTGTTCATTTATATGGTCGTTTATAAAATTTGGTGTTCATTTATAAGAAATTGTGTTCAAAAGAACATCTTTTTGACCAAAAAACCCTGCTGTTCGCCCTATAGCGAACAGCAAAGTAGCAGAATTTCTAAAATCTATAAGTAAAACTGACCGATATTAAATTTACCAGTGTTGAAACTTAAGAAATGCAGTGGTAAATTGTAAAGACAAAAATGTTATCAGCTACCAGCGTTCATTTTTGCTGGCTAAGTTAGCCGATAAAACTAAAAGAAATTGTCGATTCCGAATACTCGGAATTGAGGGTTGCGGCTCCGGCCCATAACTCCATAATCGTTGAAAAATCGCAAATGAACATAACATTTTTAATAGAGAATTTTACGATCTTTACAGTGACACCGGTTCCGTGGATATCCGATCAGGACCCACGGACTTATTAGGAAATAACCATGTAAGAATAGCCGAAATCACATTTAATTAAATAACAACGAATAATTGACATGAGTATATATAGACGACATCATTAGATTCCTTGCGTCCGAGGCTTTCATTTGAGGCCGGAATGGACCTACTAGGCCAACTTTCGGATACCCTTTCCCTTTATAATCAAAGAAATTATGCTTCGATAGGCGTGTAACCCATAATTTTATTCCTCTCACTGAGACCGACACAAATATATACCCTCACCCCACAAAACGACAACCCGTCGTCGCGGGAGCCGCATAAAACTTATTCATCGAAAAGTTATGATGGGCTCGCCCGAAAGCCTAGGAGCTCGAAAGCTTAGGCCGCTCCCAGTCCCTGTGCAGAAATTCACAGAGAAAGGTTGGCGAATTGTCGAGAAAATCGGATTTATAGGTTTGCATCACCAGTTAGAAGGATTGGGCTAGGAATATCGATCAAAGCCGAGAGAGACCCGAGTGAACGAAGAGTAAGGACCGAGTCAACTTTAATAGGCGAATTTGCTACGGTTGTGCCAACAACCGGATCTGCCGTTCACGGACCTGTTTTAATAAATAGAAAACCTTGGACAAAATTTATCAGCAATTAGAGCTCTTTGTCGAGAGCTGTTTTTAGCTGATATAGCGAAAGTTCAAGTATCTTCAGAGTAGTGTCGATGGCCCCTAAGGCATCGTCATTTATATGTTTAGTCTCAAATAGTTTTTCGTTCAGCTGGATATAATTTTAACGCCTGCCCCCATGCCCCGAATTTGACAAATTTGCACAATTGTAATGTATAGTCATACAACTTATACGGATCAACCTGACACGCAGGACGTTGTATCGTAAATAAGGGACTTGCCTGAGTTCGTCCCTCGTCCCACACTGGTATCGTCGCGTCGTAGCGATGATGAGCGATCCAAAACAATTGTAAAACGATTTCTACTTCGAGAAATCGAGTTAAGACATCCCTATTTGTGAAATTAAGTTACGTAAACTAAGCCGTTGAGCCTGATTGAGCTTGTGGAAATTGGGGATAGCCCCAGAGTGGTCCATTGTTTCGGCAGTGGCCCACTTGGAAGCTTAACCGTAGCATTTCCCGTTTTCGAGTAGAGATTATTGGAGTATTTAATTCTCAAGCTTAGGAATTTAATCATAGGACGAACCAAGACATTAGTCAAGCTTTTGCCGACCCATACATAGTGTCTACGCACTGGGCCGTTAATTATTGTGCTCGTACGAAGATCCTTTTGGTCGAAGTTCAATGATAAAATTTGTACATAATACACTCATGATCCCTTAAACCCTCATCAAATTTTAGAGCATTACCGCCAGTTGAATGGCTAACGAGCGACTAGTTACGTTTATACGATCGTATTAGCGAGGACAAGTAAAGAAGTTCCTGTGCCTTCAACCCTTCCGTAAGTGTAGGAAGAATCTTTTTGAAACTGCACAATGGATTAGATAAATATGTGCTGTAAACGAGCTGAATACCACCCAGCAAACTTATATTAGGACGTGGAGTACCCGAATTAGAATTACATATCAAATGCATCATGTCGGTGAACGTTTTGAATACCAATATAGATATTTAGATCAAACCAATGTATAGTGCCGTCCGCTACTCTTGTTGTTACCCAGAAAGATACACTAGTATATTCTGAAAATGATATACTATTCTTTTGTATTTTTCACTGCACAAATTCGGATTTTTGAACGATCATCTAAAGTCGAATTATTATTTTGTGATTGGCCTTTTAAATTAATCTCATGTGTGTAGTGTGATAATTTATGGAGTAGAAGCATATCGGAAGGACAAAACCGTTATTTTTGATATATTAACATTACGATATTGGGGTTCTTTACGCATTTGAGACCAGCGGTCAGAGACCTAAGGTCAGCTTTGACCGCTAACAATCACTGAACCCTGTACCTTTGCGATTACCAGCTCCGTGAAAAGGGGATTCGTTGGTAATATCATTGGGACTACTGCGTCATCTGGAAGTTTTGCGAATCGGAGACGTCCACATCAGTAGTGAATTCCGTGATTCTATATCTAGCTCATCAGTAAGATGATGCCGTTTTCTCGTCGTGTGGGAAAGAATGACGTCTTTAAACGCGACTCTCTGGACCGAATTCACCCGCATCAGTTGAGCCAATCGAAAGCAGAAATTTTGGTACCTGGCGTCAAGCGGTCAAACAGTTGGTTAATGGCTGGAAACCTTGGTATCGTATTCTGATGTATCCGTTCCCAGACGGTCAATCTTGAGACCTTCACGCAAAAGTAGTAACTCATAGGAGCAAACAAGAATATGTATGGCAATCCATGTCAGATGGATAGCTAGGCTTAGCCAGGATCTTTCCAGCCGACACTGATGACAGAACAATAATATGTTGTGCAACTGAAGAAATGTCACGTAGTTGTTTGTCCGAAACCGGTGGGACCACGTCGTCGCTGGGCCACTCTGGCACATTTTTACGCAGCCATTGAGTACCATGCCACCAGAAGGCACTGTGTGACAATTCGTTTCCTGAAATTCCGTGGGTTGCAATATCCGCGCGATTGTCGCTACTAAAAACATGATGAATGGTTTGCAATGATAGTTTCACAAATTTGGCAGATTTTGCTGCTATTGTCAATTCCAACAACTCAAGCCGTGGTAGCGAATTTCTGTTGTGCCTTTACGTCGTGGAGAACGGCGAGATTTGCAGAAAGGAAAATTCGACTTCCACGATTCGGAAAGACTCGTGCGTGTTCAAAAACAAACAGATGTCGCATATGTTTCATTTGAGACATCACAAAAATTATCAACGTTGTTTGGCAGTATTGGTAGACGTTTATTTCACGTGCAACTGCTATATCGAAGATTGGTGCAGTCTCTGAATGTAAGGTTTGCTACTTTGTTTGCATCTCTGTATCAACCGTGACGTCCCATCCATGATTTGAATCCCAAATTTCGCTGAGAAAGGCGAAATGTGCAGAAAAGAAAATTGGACTCCCACGATTCGGATAGAGTCGGGCGTGTTTGAAAAAAACAGATGTCGCATATGTCACTTGAGGCATCACAGAAATTATCAACGTTGTTTGGCAGTTTCGGTGGACGTTTATTTTCGTGGAACTGCAATATCGAAGATTCGTGTCGTTTCGAAATGTAAGGTACTTTGTTTGTACTTTGTTTGCATCTCTGTATCAACCGTGACGTCCCATCCATGATTTGAATCCAAATTTCACGGAAGAGATTTCATCCTGTACATCGCCGATCGAACACAAATAGGCCACAGCTTGAAGCATCTGTCTCTGTGTCCTGCAGTATTGCCAGCGATCCTACTTTCCTGACAGGTGTATATCAGCCTGGCTGTCCTAAAGAACACCCGAAACTTTAACACAGCGATCCTTATGCCGATATTCTGACATGATGTAGTCCGTGACCTCATCGGAGTTGGAGCAATATTCACTAAGGTTCATGCCCGCTGCACGTAAATTGTCTTCCGAATCGCGATACATTGTCTTTCCACATATTGTCCTTTAACGTCATGATCTTACGCACATAAACATTGTTCGCCATGAGTGTAGTTGTTAAGCCACCAGTCCGCTTCAAATGATGTTGCAGCACACCGGCCAATAAAAAGGGCTGCTTGCTCCGAACAGAACACGGGCAAAACGCAACAATATATTATCGAAAACTAAAGCGAGCGGATCGCGCAGCGGTTGATCGAGTGCAACCCAATTTAGAGTAATGCTTTCTCTATTATAGAGTAAATAGATATAATATCTGCCAGTACCGTAATTTTCAATCGGAATCGGATTAGAATTGAAACACAAGTTTGGCAAGATCACTGGTGCGCGGTAAAGACATTCATTCAGAGACACATGGTCCTTCCGGCATTTAGCAGACACGTCGTAAACAATACTCACATCGGTAATGGCATGACCTGGTCGTATTACAGGGTTATGCGGAAGATAATGGACATCATTTCGTGTTAATTGTTGTTCATAGGGAGGTACAACTTCGATGATACCGAGATGTACAGTCAGAAATAAGTGTAAAATATCGATCGAAATTTCGATCGATTGCAATTAAACGAATTTTCGATCGATTGCGATTTCGATCGGTTTCGATTGCACTTATTTCTGGCCGCGACTGTCGTTGCTCATCGATGACACGGGCATATTCTTGCCGCACGAATTCGTCACATGTGAATGAGTTTTGTTTGCTTCCACGGGAGAGTGACATGATATCGCCCTTGAGCATAATAAATAGTGTGCTCGAAACTATCTATGGCTTTGACATCATCGGTTTCGATAGGATCATTAGAAATGCCAATTTTTTTCAACGATAGGAAATCACCGATGTCCGGGCAAGCTTGTGTAACCTTGGACTGCGATGATATCTCCGCCAGTCCCGCGTTAGTTAAACCGTCATTCGTGAGCTCCGTGAGACAGAGTAGGATCTCTGTTTTGTTCGCCCGTGACGCGTCCGCCTAGAACAAATCCAAGACTAGTAGGGATAATATAAATGTCGTCATCGTTCCGCACCCTTGCGCCAGCAACAAGTTTCCAGACGTAGTCAGTGCCTATTAGGGTTCTTTTCCTTTATCCCCCCAGCCGGAATTTCGTCAATTTTGAAGATACAGGCAAGATTTTGGTACCAATCGATTCAGCTCGATATGCCGGTTCAGAAAATACTAATTTTACCCACATCCCTGAAAAAAATTTTTTCGAATCTTTGGGGTCCCAATGGTCCCCCCTTGGGAACCCAAAAAATTTTTTCTTCCGAACTTGGTCATGTTGGGTACCTTTCGACTCGGCTTAATGAGGGAAATCTAATGATGCGTATTTTATTGAAATCTGTGGAGGCGTTCAAGAGTTACGGCCGAAAACTGTCAGTAAAAACAACATTCCACGCAACCAATTATTAATAATTTTAATAAAATTATTAATAAAATTAATAAAGCGACAATGTCTTCCTGGATGGCGTCGAATCAATAATTTAATTTACCAATAATAAAATAATTTAAATAATAAAATTTCTGAGTTTTTAAATCGCTGAATCTGAATCAGTTTTTTGTAACAAAAAAATTGTTTTCCCACGAATTTAACAAGTTTTTATCACACGCATTTAGTCGCGCACTGGCGGTATTCTGCTATGGCTTTAAATTTACTCCGACTGGCGGAGGTATGTCGCGACAAACCAACTTCTGTCCAGTTCCTAAAGGATCGAGGGATTCTTCACAATCCGCGGACGTGTCCGAATGGGCACCAAATGTCCTTGTCATTAGGGGACCACCAGGATCGTTGGCGCTGCCGAATCCGTGGTTGTCGGGCAGAGAATGGGCTCCGGAACGGCAATTTCCTTTTCGGTTCCAAGCTCCCGCTCCAGAAAGTTTGCTTCTTCATTTATTGCTGGGCAAACGAATGGAGTTCTATTCGATTTTGCGAGAAGGAGTTAGAAATCAGCCACAACGCCTGCGTCGATTGGAGCAACTACCTTCGAGAGGTTTGTGCCTGGAAGTTGCTCCAAAACCCTGTAGTCATTGGTGGCCCGGGCTTGACGGTCGAAATCGACGAGAGCCTTTTCTCTCGCAGAAAGAACCATCAGGGTCGGGCATTCCCGCAGCAGTGGGTATTTGGCGGATTTTGTCGAGAAACCCGGGAATGTTTTCTGTACTCTGTGCCCGACCGTTCCGCGGCAACGCTTATGCCCATTATCCAACAGGCTATTCTTCCGGGCACCACCATTATTTCGGATCAATGGGCGGCGTACCAAGGCATTGCGGCAACTGGTCAGTATCAACACGAGATGCATCATTAGATGCATCATGATGCGCATTATGCATCACACAATACGCATCATTAGATTTCCCTCATTAAGCCGAGTCGAACGGTACCCAACATGACCAAGTTCGGAAGAAAAAATTTTTTTGGTTCCCAAGGGGAACCATTGGGACCCCAAAAATTCGAAAAAAATTTTTTGTCAGGGATGTGGGTAAAATTGGTATTTTCTGAACCGGCATATCGAGCTGAATCGATTGGTACCAAAATCTTGCCTGTATCTTCAAAATTGACGAAATTCCGGCTGGGGGGATGAAGGAAAAGAACCCTAATAACTTATGACCGATTATAGTTGACGTAAGCTTTACAATTAAGAATGATTGACATTCTTTAACCTGGGTTAGTTTAGGACAAAGGCTCTTTCTGTTATTATTTAACCGCTGCTTATGTGTGTACTCCAATACCTATAGCTCATATTACTGACCACAAGATATCATTAGCTGTTTTGCGGAACAAGAGTAATTATATGCTCACATTATTTATCAACTGAAAATCCATAAACACAAGATAGATTATTCCGCGTATGACGTCACTTTTCGAACAGGGTTATATTGTGGTTAAACACAGTATTATTCTTGGATGATAAACATACCAATTTAATTGTTGTATCTATAATAAGGTAACAGACTGGCGGTTATGGCAAAACTTTTTCTTTGTGTTGCAATTTAATTTGTGAACTTGAAAGTTTATGTAACTGCCTCTACGTACATTGGTTGACGACCACATGTTTAACAACTCCCTTTTAGGCCATAATAAAAGCAAATACGGCTATTTTGATTTGGAACTGCTTAAACGATGAGTGTCCAATCTCCGTCGTCTTACTAAGGAGGGAGGTATATGGTCGGCGTGAGAGGTTCTTTCGGAGGCGAAAGAGGATAATTAGAGCCTTAGGAGTGAAACATGGCTTGGGGTGCCGGGGGTTCTACTATAAGGGGAAGGGCTTACCGCTCATACCTGGCCGCTGACCCCTATTGGTTAACCCTCTCGAAAGTTTTATCCTTTGATTTTTTGATTTTGAACCGAAGAAATTTTCATGTCCGCCCAAGGTAAGGTGCAATTTCAGCAAATTCTGCTGTTTTTGTCCATCTCAGTTATAGAATGTAGCAATACTGACGCAGAGCTGTATATAATACGACACACATATGTAAATATATACATAGTATACATATATATATACATTATATTGATATAGAATGTATGTATATAATATATCATATATAAAATATTTGAACTGCCTCCCCGTATGCCCCACGCACACGGGTCAGACTTGACCCCGAGAGCTCCATCCCCTATTGTCAGAGGCCCGCTGGAAGCCATAGGTGGTAGCATCCCTACCCCACATCAACCATCATGGCTTCAATGGATTTGCCTCAAAGTTGTTGCACCCACCAATGAATTATTTAGTTTTACGAGCTAGAGATCGGCATTTGGCGAAAATGCAGTAATGTTAATTCAGAGCATTCAGAATTTGGTTTTTACACTTATTTTTAACTTAAATACAGTTATAATTAAACGGGAAACCTAATATGTGAACATAAAAAGAGTCGCCGTTCCGGGTGGAGGTTCCCTGCAGCCCCCAAACTCGTGTCAGAATTGACCCAGAGAGCTCCGCCCCTATTGTCACAGGCTCGCTAGAATTCCTAGGAAGTAACACCCGACCCCCCAGCGACAATCATTGCTTGAATTTGGCTCAAATTTGTTGGGCCCAGCAATGAACTATCAATTTTTACGAGCTAGAGTTAAGGCAGTGGGATAAAACGCTGTAGTGTTAACACCAAGAATCTACAATTTAGTTTTTACACATATTTTTAACATAAATACAGCTATAATTAAACGATAATATAATATATGAAGATAAAAAGAGTCTTCGCTCCGGTATTCGAGGTTCCGTGACATGTGACATTTGATTCGCACTTGTATCATCTATGTCAAACTGGGCAAATTTATGTTTTGTTTTCTGATTTGTTGAACTTGTTAATATAGCTGGATTTGCGGTATGTTACGGGATTCGTTTCATAAATTTTTGCAGCGAAGTCTTTAGGTTAATGCAAATATCTTGACGGTCATGTCGGTCTCTAAAATAAAAAAACGAATAGATGTAAAAACCTATTATAGGCGTAGTTGGCCCAAGAAGTGCAGTTTAAAACAAACAACAGTCCTGCCTTAATGTAATTGTTTTGGGCAATAATGCTGAAGCTCTGCGGAATATGTTGCAGTTCTGCGAGCCTTTATATCATTGTCCTAGGTGCCAAATGGGTTACTCGTTGCAGGAATCTACTTTAAATTCTCGTGTTTGAATGTGTCTAATGAAGGCATGGTTCAAAAACTGTGCTTGCGCACCAGCTGTTAAAAGCCCATGAATTTAACTCTATGCGATTTCCCCTGGCACAAGTTTGGGGTAGATGTTGCGCTGCAGATATTAGTTGGGCAACATACTTAGGTGAAAATTACGTCACTCGTTACAGAAATTTACTTTAAATTCTTGTTTTCGAATGTGTCCAATGATAATATGGTTGAAAAGACCATACTACTGTGCTTTCGCCCCAGCTGTTAAAAGCCCACGAATTTAACTCTATGCCATTTCCTGTGGCACAAGTCTGGGGTAGATGTTGCGTTGCAGGTATCAGGTGTGCAACATACTACCAACACCACGATCTCGTTTCGCTGAGAGAATTGATGATTCTTTTATGATTCTCAGCCACTGAATTAAAGCAGTTTTTGCAGTACTTCAACAGTAACATTATATAGAAACTAGCTTTACCAAATATTTATATGATTTAACATTTTTCAAGAAATTATAAATATTTTAGTATTCCACAATTTATAATAAAAACCTCTTGAACATACAACCAACAACTGGATACTTTAAACATTATCGTTGTACTATAATGGAATTGATGTCTTCGTTGGGAATAGTAATGTACCATCGTTGAAGAACAACTTAGCTGCTAAAATAGCAACAAGATCACTTGTTTTCAGTCGATAATTTGTCTTCCTTTCCAACTTACGATTTTTGTTTACGGTCATTAAACCTTTCGCTTGAGTCAACTGGAATACGCTGATAGGTCAGCGGCAGTTGTTGTCATTCGTTAATAAAAGGGTCAGATCGGGCGGGGGAGTTTGGTTCCTAATCGATAAGAATCACGCTGTTTTGTTGCTATAAGTTGGTACTTAGCTGTTTAGTTCGAGAGAGATATCATTAGTATTTCTGTGTTTGGTATTAGAACGTGTGAAAATGTCGTTTGAATTGCGGCAAACTCATTTGCGACATACCAATCTTGTTAATTTGCCAACGATGGATAGACTACTTTTACGTGGACGTAGCTGCATTCTTTCGAGAAAGCTTAACCAAAGTTCCAATTTTGAAGTTTGCTTTATTCGAGTTGTAATTATAACAGAGGTGTAAATTTCTATATGGCCGACTGATACTTGCGAAACTATGCTATTACACTGTATATTTTGTTCATTGCTGGACCTAACATTTACAGTAACTGCAAACCCCAAGCTGTTCCTAGTTCTATTATTTGTGAAGGATAAAATCAGAACTAGTTTATTAAAAATCAAGCATGAGTGGAGAATTAACAAACCTAATATTTACAGTAACTGCAAACCACAAGCTGTTCCTAGTTCTATTATTTGTGAAGGATAAAATCAGAACTAGTTTATTAAAAATCAAGCATGAGTGGAGAATTAACAAACCTAACATTTACAGTAACTGCAAACCACGCCGTTCCTGAGTTCTATTATTTGCTGAGGATAAAATCGAACTAGTTTATTAAAAATCAAGCATGAGTGGAGAATTAACAAACTAAAAACATTTACAGTAACTGCAAACCAGAAGCCGTTCCTAGTTCTATTCATTTGTGAAGGATAAAATCAGAACTAGTTTATTAAAAATCAAGCATGAGTGGAGAATTAGAAAACCTAATATTTACAGTTGCTGCAAACCCACAAAATGTTGCTAGTTCTATTATTTGTGAAGACATACAAATCAGAACTAGCTTCATATTAAAAAATCAAGCATGAGTGGAGAATTAACAAACCTAATATTTTACAGTAACTGCAAACCAGAAGCCACCGTTTGTTCGTAGTTCTATTATTAGTGAAGGAAAAAATCAGAAATAATTTATTAAAAATCAAGCATGAGTGGAGAGTTGACAAACCTAACATTTAAGTAACTTGCACAGTCACATAGCCGTTCCTGGTTCTATTATTTGTGAAGGATAAAATCAAAACTAGTTTATTAATAATCAAACATGACTGGAGAGTTAACAAACCTAACATTTACAGTAACTGAAATCCACAAGCCGTTCGTAGTTCTTATTATTTTTTGTGAAGGATAAAATCAGAACTAGTTTATTAAAAATCAAGCATGAGTCAATTTACAAACCTAATATTTGCAGTAACTGCAAACGACAAGCTGTTCCTAGTTCTATTATTTAAGAAGGATACAATCAGAACTAGTTTATTAAAAATTCAAGCATGAGTGGAGAATTAACAAACCTAATATTTACAGTAATTGCAAACCACAAACTGTTCCTAGTCTCATTATTTGTGTAAGGATAAAATCAGAACTAGTTTATTAAAAATCAAGCATGAGTGATATATTACAAACCTAACATTTACAGTAACTGCAAACCACAAACTGTTCCTAGTTCTATTATTTGTGAAGGATAAAATCAGAACTAGTTTATTAAAAATCAAGCATGAGTGGAGAAATAACAAACCTAACATTTACAGTGACTGCAAACCACAAGCTGTTCCTAGTTCTATTATTTGTGAAGGATAAAATCAGAACTAGTTTATTAATAATGAAGCATGAGTGGAGTTAACAAACCTAACATTTATAGTAACTGCAAACCACAAGCCGTTCCTAGTTCTATTATTTGTGAAGGATAAAATCAAACTAGTTTATTAAAAATCAAAGCATGAGTGGAGAATTAACAAACCTAATATTTACAGTAACTGCAAACCACAAGCTGTTCCTAATTCTATTATTTGTGAAGGATAAAATCAGAACTAGTTTATTAAAAATCAAGCATGAGTGGAGAATTAACAAACCTAACATTTACAGTAACTGCAAACCACAAGCTGTTCCTAGTTCTATTATTTGTGAAGGATAAAATCAGGAACTAATTTATTAAAAATCAAGCATGAGTGGAGAATTAACAAACCTAATATTTACAGTAACTGCAAACCACAAGCTGTTCCTAGTTCTATTATTTGGAAGGATAAAATCAGAACTAGTTTATTAAAAAATTCAAGCATGAGTGGAGAATTAACAAACCTAATATTTACAGTAACTGCAAACCACAAGCTGTTCCTAGTTCTATTATTTGTGAAGGATAAAATCAGAACTAGTTTATTAAAAATCAAGCATGAGTGGAGAATTAACAAACCTAATATTTACAGTAACTGCAAACCACAAGCTGTTCCTAGTTCTATTATTTGTGAAGGATAAAATCAGAACTAGTTTATTAAAAATCAAGCATGAGTGGAGAATTAACAAACCTAACATTTACAGTAACTGCAAACCACAAGCTGTTCCTAGTTCTATTATTTGTGAAGGATAAAATCAGAACTAGTTTATTAAAAATCAAGCATGAGTGGAGAATTAACAAACCTAACATTTACAGTAACTGCAAACTACAAGCTGTTCCTAGTTCTATTATTTGTGAAGGATAAAATCAGAACTAGTTTATTAAAAATCAAGCATGAGTGGAGAATTAACAAACCTAACATTTATAGTAACTGCAAACCACAAGCCGTTCCTAGTTCTATTTTCCGTGAAGGACAAAATCAGAACTAGTTTGTTGAAAATCAAGCATGAGTGGAGAATTAACAAACCTAATATTTACAGTAACTGCAAACCACAAGCTGTTCCTAGTTCTATTATTTGTGAAGGATAAAATCAGAACTAGTTTATTAAAAATCAAGCATGAGTGGAGAATTAACAAACCTAACATTTATAGTAACTGCAAACCACAAGCCGTTCCTATTTATTTTCCGTGAAGGACAAAATCAGAACTAGTTTTGAAAATCAAGCATGAGTGGAGAATTAACAAACCTAATATTTACAGTAACTGCAAACCACAAGCTGTTCCTAGTTCTATTATTTGTGAAGGATAAAATCAGAACTAGTTTATTAAAAATCAAGCATGAGTGGAGAATTAACAAACCTAACATTTACAGTAACTGCAAACCACAAGCTGTTCCTAGTTCTATTATTTGTGAAGGATAAAATCAGAACTAGTTTATTAAAAATCAAGCATGAGTGGAGAATTAACAAACCTAACATTTACAGTAACTGCAAACCACAAGCCGTTCCTAGTTCTATTATTTGTGAAGGATAAAATCAGAACTAGTTTATTAAAAATCAAGCATGAGTGGAGAATTAACAAACCTAATATTTACAGTAACTGCAAACCACAAGCTGTTCCTAGTTCTATTATTTGTGAAGGATAAAATCAGAACTAGTTTATTAAAAATCAAGCATGAGTGGAGAATTAACAAACCTAATATTTACAGTAACTGCAAACCACAAGCTGTTCCTAGTTCTATTATTTGTGAAGGATAAAATCAGAACTAGTTTATTAAAAATCAAGCATGAGTGGAGAATTAACAAACCTAACATTTACAGTAACTGCAAACCACAAGCTGTTCCTAGTTCTATTATTTGTGAAGGATAAAATCAGAACTAGTTTATTAAAATCAAGCATGAGTGGAGAATTAACAAACCTAACATTTACAGTAACTGCAAACTACAAGCTGTCCTAATTCTATTATTTGTGAAGGATAAAATCAGAACTAGTTTATTAAAAATCAAGCATGAGTGGAGAATTAACAAACCTAACATTTATAGTAACTGCAAACCACAAGCCGTTCCTAGTTCTATTTTCCGTGAAGGACAAAATCAGAACTAGTTTGTTGAAAATCAAGCATGAGTGGAGAATTAACAAACCTAATATTTACAGTAACTGCAAACCACAAGCTGTTCCTAGTTCTATTATTTGTGAAGGATAAAATCAGAACTAGTTTATTAAAAATCAAGCATGAGTGGAGAATTAACAAACCTAACATTTACAGTAACTGCAAACCACAAGCTGTTCCTAGTTCTATTATTTGTGAAGGATAAAATCAGAACTAGTTTATTAAAAATCAAGCATGAGTGGAGAATTAACAAACCTAACATTTACAGTAACTGCAAACTACAAGCTGTTCCTAGTTCTATTATTTGTGAAGGATAAAATCAGAACTAGTTTATTAAAAATCAAGCATGAGTGGAGAATTAACAAACCTAACATTTATAGTAACTGCAAACCACAAGCCGTTCCTAGTTCTATTTTCCGTGAAGGACAAAATCAGAACTAGTTTGTTGAAAATCAAGCATGAGTGGAGAATTAACAAACCTAACATTTACAAGTAACTGCTAATGTTCTAGGACAATAGCTAGGCTGTGGTGAAAATGAAACACAACATCAACTGAGAGTTACAACCAGCTTATGTTTCAGTTCTCAATATTTCTAATTTGGAACCGTAATATAGCATAATAACAAGTTCATTTGATTTCCATATTTGCAGTTATTTGAGCATCATTCACACAGAGACACATCACAATTAAAAGCTGATGGTCCAGCGCAGTTTCAAGTGTAGCAGTTTATTGTTAGTTCCTAATGTTCCTAATTTTCAGAAGCTGTATGGCACGCTAAATACGTTTACTTTGTATTAAGGTTCAGATATTTGAACTCGCCAGGAAGCATAAGCATTATTATTACATACTGGTCCCAACAATGTTACATGACTGCATGCCAAAGCTCATTAACAATCCTTATACTACTGGGCGCCCACTGCTTAATGCTGAATGCACCAACATCGGCTTACAAGCGCTCGTCGGTCAATTATTAAATTGCTTTATTGAATTGAATATGTTTGGAGTCGATGTATACACAGCGAGCTCATTAGAAAATTTTCGAAAATTGCTGTAAAACTGGAGAAAATTCAGAAGAATTTTGCAATTTTCACTCATGAAAACTCAAAGTGACGAATACATACAATTATGAAAAAAATCTCATAGACTAGGTTAATTCAGTCAACAGCCTTTATGGTCAAGACTGTTCACTAACAGGCTACAGGTCTTATAAAAATATAATTGTTCCGGATACCTGCTGGAAAATTTTTATCATTTACCGACAATATCCTACCGTTTCAGCAACGTTCCAGTACCGCGGAAGTTCCCTCCTTCCCGTATAATAATTATTAATAATTGTATAAAAAATCCACACCGAAAAATAACTGCCGACTTCCAAATATAATTATTTGTTGCAAGGAAATGTCGGTCATTCAAAATCTAAAACCTCGTCGTACGGTAATGCCTGAACTTCCAGTATCCTAACAATAAAAACAATGAATGACGCATAAAATGCATACTGTAAAAATGATTTTATAAATAGAAGGCCGTTAGCCTTGCTTGATCTTGAACTAGATCGCTGCTAACCTTTCACCGAAACTACATAAGGTCCCGCTATTCAGTAAAACTGTTTTGAATTTGATTTTAATTACTGGGAAATGATAAATTTGGAGGTTTTAATACCATGCCGAGGTATTTTTAATTTTTGTCATTGACCTTGGAGTTTTAGGAAATCATTTGGCTTACGACGCAAAACAGTTATATTTGCAGCAGCTTGGATTGGATTTTGCGTAGGTTGGTCGTATGCACCTTTACCATTTTCCTTATAGAG
>JASANE010028858.1:0-88122 GCA_030248225.1 Trileptium ribeirensis | reverse complement strand
CGTTAAAAAAACCACGTTGATTTTGACGGAAGAAAAAACCAATTTTCATATTATGCGAAATTTTGTACACCTTGCAAAATCAATCAATTCTAGGACGATTTCAAAATGTATTTTTCATTTTCACTGCTCTGGGCCACCAAATACTTTCATGGCGAAACACATGTTTTTTTGGTTGGTTACAACTTCACAATAACCCTTACAAAGCCCTAATTTGGATCGATACTATGTACAGCAAACAGAAAATATCAAAGTTTCGTGGTTTAGTGGAATGATGGCACCCTCCATAAATTGCAATAAGCTATTGAATTTTATCGGTGCTTGCCGCCAACGCTAGAGGGGGTCTTCTTGGTGGATGTTAAAAAACCAAGATGACGGAAATAAAAGCCAACATTTCCAATTTTTTCCACGGCTAGAATTTATCAGCGAAATTAAAGCACTGCACAGTGTTATTGTTATGATATGATATCTTAATGTATTTTTTGCTTTTAGCTATTAGTATGCCCGGTCAAGGTAGAAATTATCAAAAGATACGTAGAGAGTATAATATTAATGATATCAATAATGCATTGAATGAAATAGAAGGTGGGGCCAAGCTTAATACTGTAGCCAAACGTTATCGCATTGGTCGTCAGGTGTTGCGCGATCGTAAGGCAGCTAAAAGTGGCGCTAGAGCCGCGGTAGGAACATCCGGACGCCGCACTGTGCTGAAGGCCGGCGAAGAATCCGATCTTGCCGAATGCATCATTCAAAGCGGCATCTTCGGTTTCGCTCCTACCCGCAAACAAATTCGTGGCATCGTCGGGGAATACGCCGAAATTCGAGAAATAAAAAATCCCAAGTTTGACGCCACCTCACCGTCAAAATCAACCGTCAGTCGCATCTGGTACCCAAGCCGTGACTGGGTGAAGTGTTTCATGGCGCGACACAACCTCAGCCGCAAAAAGCTGCGAACACTGCATTTCGCTCGGTTTAGGAACACTCGGAATCCCTTCCTTATCGAAGGTTTCTATGACCACATGGAAGCGGTCTTCGCTAAGCTGGGCATCAACCAGCTCGAAAACCCACCAGCACACATCTGGAATCATGACGAGTCCGGATTCCCACTCGACCCAGAGAACAAGGAAGCAGTGACATTGGTTGGCCAAAGGGTGGAAGCGGTGGTAGCTGGCACGGGCCGTGACAACATCACGCTACTAGCATGCTGCAACGCCGTGGGTGTAAAATTGCCGCCCTTGGTGGTGTATTCCAGCAAATCCAAGGAGCTGAATTCAATTCCTGCAGAATGGAGTGGAACGCCTGGAACTGCTATCCCAGGAACCAGGTATGCTCTGAGCAAATCCGGATGGATGACCACCAACATTTTCCACGACTGGATTTGCGCCTTCTGCCGTACTGTTACTCAGCGCCCACTACTCGTCATTTTGGTTAGCAGGATCGCATATCCATGCTAATATTGACTATACCCTAGTGGGTTCGAAGAACTTATCTTGGGAAATGAATTTATGCTAGAAAAGCTTGAATAGAGCTAATGAATTTTGAAATTAAACATGGGAATTTTGACTAACGTTGGCGGATACGAGTAATCATGCCATCAACGTTTGTACCCCGGGCAAGTTCGGATAACAAGCCATGGTGTAACGATAACACTTTCAAAGGAATAAATCATGAAATGAAACTTTGAAACTTTTGTAAAAGTTTGAATTGTGGGAACGAATAAATTTAAAACATGGTTAGAAAAGGGTTTGTGGAAAGGTTGTAAAATTTTGGGAAGAAAACACAAAATTACAATATTACGAATTAGAACGATAATTTATTTAAAGGTTTTTTATATGGTTTTGTAGGATGGTACCGCGCCCGCGTAGGCGAGTACACACCTAAGCTTAGCATCCACCAGAACGTGCACGAGAACACAGGTTCTGGATTTCATATGCAAAAATTTCATGCAAATTGTTACTACGGCGAAGAGTTCGCGTAACAGTCCTGTAGCGCGTAGTCAATAGAATTTGAATAAATTTTAGCATGAATTTTGAAAAACAAAGTTAGAAAATTTGAACTAATAAATTTTACCATAGGTGGTCAAACAAGAGTAGGGTTGAACTGTATTAGTTCTGAAGGCATCCAAGCTCTGTCTCAGCTCGACAAGCGGCCATAGTTGAGACACAGACTGGAGCTATGAGGAACTCTCCATGGGTTTATAGCTTGTCCTGCAAACACTGGAACTTTCTTTCATATGAACAACTAATCCATAAATAAAACAAACCCAGGGTTTTACCTTGGAAGATCGTAATACTAGTGTAGAAAAATTGCACCAGAGCTTTAAAGCTAAAATTATATACAAGATGTCTAAAAATAAATGCAATTTAACACGCTAAGGTCACACGTCCAGCGCTTAGTTAAACAAGAGCCTTCCATAACCGTTAAACCAGTAATACCATTTAAGTTCTAGCAGCGCGAGCGTTGTAAAGATACCATGGCTCTACCACATTGGGTATTTAATAAAACTAACGAATATGCTAGTGGCCAGCACCATTAAGTCACTCGTAAGTAACCTCCAATAAACTAACAATAAATTTAAAGAAAGCAAAAAGATCAGCTCCTGCTGGATAAGTAACACGCACAGCCGTATAGTAGGAATTTTATTACCCAAAGTTAGCTAGAACGTTTAAAAATGTTATGGTATCACCGTTAGAAAACAACAAAAAGTTATAGAGCAAAACTTAACAGAATCCCGGCATTATGCACCAGGTATAACAATTATAACAAATTTCCCAAATGCTGGGGGACATAGTGAAAACCGATGAATTCACACTGTGTAGTCAATTTTCCTATAACGATTTTTATAGATTTTTATATTTTTGGGACGATAACGTGCGATCATGCATTATAGGATACATGTACCTTAAATCGTACTACCTGAAGCGTTTGTGAGATTCGTGACCCTGAAAAACTAAAGTGTTTTATGTGTTAGTGTTAGCGAAAAGGGACAAGTGACACAGGATTTCCCTAAATAGAACGTGGGTGTTGGCCCATAACTGCCAAGCCCCCTAAGCGTATAATTTCCCCGGCCTGTGCACTGGACAACCTCTAGGCGAGGCTTACGCAAAGACACAGTTCCGACAACTATGTCCCACCCTAGAGAATGTTTACAATGTCACAGCCTTCGACGATAGAGCAGCCCATGGTGTGGCAGTTTGGGGACCAACGGGTGGTGAAATGGTGCTGGAAAGGTAGAATGACCAATCCTACCCAGAGGTTCCCGTTTAGGGGATGGGCTGCCCTTTTTCTGGTCTGCCATAAACACGGCTAGGGCTTACTTTGCCTAGCGCACCCGCCTCCTCCGCAGGGTCCAGAAAAGTGGGGTAACCTCCTGTTACGCCACTATAACTTATGCCTAGCGATATGTAAAAGTACTTCCAACATATTTAAGTGTGTGTGGGCTTTAGTGACAACATAACCTAACACTCCAAAGTGTGTCAGCAAATGTGAACCTAGAAGTATGAGAAACACAAAAACAATTTTTATAAGAGCACTCAAATCGCCGTGAATCGTAGGTAGCACGGTATTACAGACCTGGAAAAACCAAAAAATAATAAATGTAAAAACAATGCTACCGCTATGACGATAATCAGTATAATAATACAGAAGTAAGAAAAATCGAAAAACAAAAGAAAATTATATAGAAAAAAACCCAATAACTCGTCGTGAATCACAACCCGTAGTAATAAAAAATCCTGTCGTTCGCCACACACATACACACCAACAATTACGCGTCGTCAACACAATAATATCCTTAGGCCAGCCAGATAGCTACCGTCACAATGCAGAATGACGACTAAGTTTATTTAATAATATATATATATATATTTTAGCAATAATATGTTCCAAATTTCAAGGAAATTTTGGAGGGTTTCGAGTTAGAAATAAACGTAGGGGTTTAATTTATTTCTAGATGAGAGTAATTCGGTAGAACCCCATTAGATAATTGTAGAAGTTTACGAAGTCGTATAGAGTTAAGAAAAAGTCAATTATGGATGTATTTGTTTTTTGGGGAAAATTAGTGAAAATTAGGGGATTCTGAACTCAATAAAAATGGAATAATAGCCAGATAAGGGTGTTGCCCGTGTGGGGAAGGTATCACCCAGTCGGGGCTGAGAAATAGTTTACCCCACCGGGAGGAAATAATGATGAAACATGGACAAAAATAGTATTTGGGTAGAAATAATGAAATTTGTGAAATTATGGATTCCGAGTCATATTTTAGAGGTAATAGATCGATAGGGAGTAGGAAATGAAGAATAAAATATGTAATTGGGATAATTTTGTCCCCTCGGAGATAAATATAGGAGTCACCCCTGTGGGAGAATGGATATCCCCAGGGGAGGGTAAGGGAATTGTTAGGATTTTAGTAATTAGGTCAAAACCAATGAAATATGGTCTATGAGGAAGGGAAATACAAGATTGGACCTGCCCAAAAATTGACACAGTGGTTCCAAAGCAAATAACCTGTAGGTTCGATAAACCTCGTGGAGTTAATAAGGGAGGAAGTACATGAGTATTCCAAGGGTGAGTTCGTGACGTGGGTAACCGAATTAATTGGGGACGATTCGACGTGGGAAGTTGGTCCGGCCAACTGACCGAAGAGAACTATGAGAACTATAGAGTAGTCGCCGCTACTAGCTAGTTATAGTGGAATGGAAAGGAAGTGACAGCATACAAGCAATGGAAAAAAGCATGAGGCCAACAACTTCCGGGAAATGTGGGGTAGGTACCCATTTTCCCTTAATATGTTCAAAGGTTTCTATTATAGCTTAAAAATGGTCAAAACTGCAAGACGCCAATCGACGTTTAAATAAACGAACATTAGACACTACACTACAGGTCTATCATTAACTTATTCAGGTAGACTGTTCCATATTGGGATAACTCGGTTAGCAAACGAAAATTTTCGACAATTTTTGCGGCATGATGGAACAAACAATTTCAATGTATGTCGTCTAGTAACGTGTACATTATGAGAATATTGGAAGAAATTATGAAACGGTATATCTACTTCATTGTGAACAATCTTGTAAAAAATAAGATCAGCAATCAATCTACGGAGTTCAAATGATTTCATTTTTAGCACCCTAAGACGATCCAGATATGATAGCTCTGATTCATCATTTCGGCACAGTAATCGACGCGTGAAGTAATGCTGTACACGTTCTAACTCATCAATATCTGCTAAGTAGCATGGTGACCAAGCTGGAGAAGCATATTCAAGAACTAGAATGGCATATGATCTGTAGCCTGCTATTAGCGCATCACGATTTTTTGTGCAAAAGCATCGGAATAACATGTTTATTATTCGGTATGGCCTGGAACAAATATCGGCAATGTGCCGATGTGGTTTTAAATCTGAAGAAATTATGATACCTAAATCTTTAACGAAATTTTCAGGGAAAAGTTCTTTCTGAAGAAAATAGTGTGTATGATCACCGTTACCAATTCTTAAAAATTGAGACTTTTCACCAGCAATATTGAGTTGCCAGGTGGCAGCCCATTTTTCAATTTTAGCAAGAGCGTTTCGCAACACAATGATATCATCTGGGGAAGATATACATTTATAAACCTTTATGTCATCAGCGAAGAGTTTTATACGAACAGAATTACCAATACATAAATCAATGTCATTGACAAAAATAGCAAATAAAAGTGGACCCAAGACAGTACCTTGAGGAACACACGATAAAACACTTGAATACGACGAATAAGAGTCATTGATTTTTACTCCCTGAACACGATTAGTCAAAAAGCTTGAATCCAAGTCCTAAAATGTCCTCAATTTTGTTAAAAGTATTTTGTGACATACTGTGTCAAAGGCTTTTGCAAAGTAGATGTAAATAATATCTGTTAATGAATTATTATCTGCAAAATAGGAACAATCATTAATCAATTCTAATAGTTGTGTACATGTAGATTTTTTATTGATAAAACAATGTTGAGATGTAGAAAATAAATTTTTAGACTCAAGAAAACTATAAATGTGCATTTTTATTACATAGTGATTCCATCAATCTACAAATACAACTAGTAAGAGAAATTGGTCTATATTTAACTGGCAGTGATGCATCACCTTTTTTGTATAAAGGTTTGATATCAGATTTACGCCAATCAGATGGTACTTCTCCACGGTTAAAACAATGTTGACAAAATAAAGTTAGAGGTTCAGCCAATACATTATGCATTTTAGCTAACAATATAGTAGGAATTTCGTCTGGAGTATGGCTAGTTTGCGTTTTAAATTTTTCATAATTCTTGCAAGATCAATAGAGTCAAATTGTACATAAAATAATGCATATTTATCAAGTAGATAATACAATGGTACAGGACTTTTACCATCGTCAACAACAAACACATTAGCAAATTGGTCATTCAATGCGTTACATTTATCTTGATCAGTGATACAGAGAGCACCGGAACGAGAAATAGGACTAATATCATTACGTTTACGACAACGTTTATTCAATTAATTATAAAAATGTTTGATATTACTAGACTGCAAAACTTGGTTTTCATGAAAACAAGATCGTTCAAAAATTAGCTGTTTACATATTTCTGATTGAAGCTTGAAGTCTAATTCGGAATCCTGGTCATGAATATTTTTCCATAACTTTTCTTTTCGAGCTATTGCCCGACGTACTTTCTTAGGATAACGATGAGAATGGTGCAAATTAACACGGCAAGAAGGAATAAAAAATCAATAGCATTATGAAATATATTCAAAATATTACGCCGCATTTGTTCAACAGTAAGGTTATAGTCAATAATGCCACTCAATAGTTGCAAAATATATAGCCATATTTATATAGTCACCTTTGCTAAAATTTTTAAAAATTTTCGACCCATTAGTACATTTTACTACACCAACTAGTTTAAAACCAACGGTTTGATGATCACTAGTAGAGAAATTAGGAAGAATCTCTATGTTAACAACTAATTCTGCCTGCGTTGATAGAATCAAGTCCAAGATATTGTCATGTCTTCTAGGGCTAAACAACTAACTGTGAAAAATCATTTTGTAAACAATTCGTTCGGAAAAGTATAGCTGAAGCATCTGCAACAGGAATAGTATTGTTCTGCCAGTTGATCGATGGAAAATTAAAATCGCCAACAACGGTGACAGTAAATGGTACATCAGATAAATACGTGAACAAACAACACAGTTCGTTTAAAGGAATTAAATATGCAGATGGTGGTCGGTAAACACATATCAATCTATGTTGACTTGGAAGAAAACAGTTAATACAACATAGATCTATCTCACTAGCATCTGTGATCGTCTGTTCTACAAAAGGAACGTGTTTCCTAATAATTAAAGCAACACCACCACCGACACCATTTTTACGATCTTTTCGTATGATTTTATAATTACCATCAGAAATAAGTGAGCCTGGAACAGTACTATCTAACCATGTTTCGGTAATAGCATAGATGTGACACATATTAACAGAAAGCTCACAGTTCAATTCGTTGAGTTTATTTTTTAAACTTCTAGCATTAAATAGTCGACATGTAATAACATTTTGCTCATTAGGCATACCCACCCCACTTATTGGTTTCCCAAAAACTCTTCGTCAGTAATACTGAACGAAGAGTCTTTTGTTCCAGCGACAAGCTTACCGTCTGCACCCTTTTTACAAGTCACAAATTTCACAATTTTAAAGTTAAAAACAACGAATTTACATAAGGTAGGGTACAACACATTTTTTCTCGGCACTTTTCTTGCGTAGAGCGGCAAGCCGAACTAATTGTTCTGGTGTGAGGAATCGCCTAATGTACACTCGGTTCCAACGACTATTCTTCAGCAGATGGGCACCGGACAGAACATTGTTGACGCAAAGTGCAATTTTAGAAGCCGTGGGTCAGAGTCTTTTTTGCGTCTCATGCGAAAGACTTCATTAACTGTTGCACATTCATCGATAGTAGCACAGATTTCACGGGCGACAGCCAAATCATTAGCCGACTGGGGAAGGCCAATAATTGCTGCACTTCGCCTGCGCATTGTATCGTCATTTAACTGCTTAACAGCAGCAACGGCCTCGGACCGTACGATGCTTTTTCTGACGGCCTGTGCGTAGGTAGCAGTTGGAAGACTGTCGTCATTTGTAGTCGAAACTGGATCTTTTTCCAAGCCCATGGCGGAAGCCAATCCATCGACTTTCGCACCAACTTGTTTGACTGTGTCAGTAAGTTCCCGTGTAGGAACATAGTCAATTGTTTTGCAGGAGTCGCACCGTTGTTTCACGCAATCGAATGATAACCAACTAGTATCAACGATTCCTGGGATCCGGCAGCTTATATTCATCCATCAGTGGCAAAAAGAACATTCTACTACATCTTTTTTGCCGATTTACCACAAAAGTGGCAGACACAGTCAGATTTGCTGAGACAAGCGGCACGCATTTTAATATGATTAAAAAAATTTATTTACTTGCTATTTAGTACTAACTATGTAAATCGTTAAACTTTGTGAAATATTTCGAAAATCAATTGGTAATCCATAGTGGGTGCGTCAGCTGTCCGGAGACGGTAACAATATAACGGGCACGTAATTAGCGTAATTTTAAGACACTAGGATAAGGTAATTAAATAAACGTGCGGGGTCAGCCGTGCTGAGGCCTACGTCCTAACTCACAAGTGTTTAATGGAGTAAGAATATCCAACACATGCCGTCCGGATACCTTGGCTTTATGGATTAGCGTAAATCTAAGGACTAGGTCAAAATAATTAAATAAACGTAGGGTGTAGCCGTCCGGAAGTTTACGTACAAACCTCACAAGAGGACAAATCGTATTCCAACCTAAACTATAAAATAAACGTACAAGTACTTAGAATAATAGTGCGCTCAAACACCTGAGTTATAAGAATCAGAAAGCAAGGCTTGGTCAGTAAAAAACTAGAACATTATCACAAAGCGAGTGGCTAAAATATTAGCGAGAGATCGAGGTGTATCTACGGTGCGAATAATAGTGCTTGTCGCAGCTAAAGCTAATTCGGTACTTAAACTAATAATTTGTTTATATATGTTGCTAACTTTGGAATAAACATTCTAACACTGGTTTTATTGTTTATTATCTTAATCACGTTCAGAGCAAATCGAATTAGGCACGGCGCAACGCTAGTTGAATCGAGCCATCGTTACGGAGTAGGCACGCGCCAAGAAAGTATGCGACCACAAGCCTCCGCCAGCATACGTCGAACGCCACATCTTCTGGTGACGAATCCCATCCCATTTCAATATTGATAGCCTTCATAACAAAAATACCCTTCAATCCCTACCCCTTAGAATCTTTAAAAATGCAACGGTTATAAGTGTTAGGGGTCTACTAGGTTACAAGGGGGAATTCCGGTCCAAACCCTCTCAAAAATCCTAAAAATTTCCCAAATCCCAAAGTTTTTAACTATTTCACCTATTATATCCGCCCCTCCCTTCTACGTCCTGGAATTTTCCTTTATTTTTGCTTTGTTGTTTTGTTCAAAGATTATGTTACTTTGCATAATCTTCTTTCGTTTTCCTAACTAACTAACAGAATTTAGCGTTGTTTTAGTTTAGTCTAGAGAAAGTTTCGGTAGAGTGGACGTCAAGACTCGGTAGTGTTGAACCGCAGTTGCGACGGAGTTACTGTGTAATCCAGCGTTCTAGCGTAAAGAATTACGCACTTTCGCTTCCAGAGTTACTTGTTATTCAATTATAGTATAAAAATTATACAACTAGCTTAATGCTTGTAGTTTAAATATTGGGTTTTTAATTTAGAAAGGCGATCTAGCTAGTGGATTTTATTAGCCTAGCCGATATTTTGTATTTTAGTGCTATGTGCCGGTTGTTGGGCATCTACTAGGCTACAGGGGGAATGCCGAGCCAAAACCTCCACAAAATCCAAAAATTCTTAAAAACCCCGGGCTTGTCACCACCTTCTGTATTATACACCTCTCTCCCTTGGTTTTCTTTTCTTTTCCGTTTCCTTGTTTTTGTTCTTTCATTCCTTTGAATGCTAATTCGCATAATTAGGGATAATTTTGTTTAATAGCTAACATGTGTTAGCTTCGTTTTCTTTAGTTTAGTTAGTCTTAGTTTTGTTTTGGATAGAGCAAGAGGCGAGATTAGGCGGAGAAAAACGACTTTGAGCTTGTGTAGGACAGCGTAAAGAACTACGCTTAAGATGGAGTTCCGCTTTGTTTACGGATTATAGTTACCGCGTAAAGAATTATGCGAATGGTTTTGTATTATGGTTTTTTTGATTGGATAGCTTACCTATCTAAGCGAATTTAACAGTTTAAATATTATCTTATGGTTTTTGAATCTCGAACTGACCTCTACGATTTCTGGCGTATTCCGGTGGTTTAGAGTATAGGGAATGAACCTGCGTTTTGGAATTAAATTGTGTAAACTACGCTTGTTTTTAATAATTGTTCAGTGCTAGATAACGTAATGTTTAAAGTTTTATCGTGATCCCTTCAAGTTGAGCACGGGCATTAATTAAATCATAACGGTCCTCCCACAGTGGTTCCAAAGCAAATCACCTGTAGATTGGATAAACCTCGTTGAGTTAATAAAGGAGGAAGTACATGAGTATACCAAAGGTGAGTTCGTGACGTGGGTAACCAAATAAATTGAGAACGATTCGATCCGGGAGGTTGGTCCGGCCAACTGACCGAAGAGAATTGTGGTAACTAGAGGGTAGTTGCCGCTACTAGCAGGGAATATCCGGAACCGAAATTTACCGGAACCGGAACCAGCAACCGGAACCGTCCATTTAAACCGGAACCGGAACCTGGTCTTCGAAATTTATATATAGTAAAACAAATGATGGAAGAAATGAAGGTATAGTGGATTTAAAATGCATTAAAATAACTTTTACATTAAACATAATGTATTGCGATGGTATCATTGCCTTTCTGAAACTTTAAAGAGACTGAGGAAGCTAATAATGTTTATTTATCGATCAAATATGTCGGTTTTTGGACATTCAGAGCAAAAAATGTCTTCCACTGTACACCACTGCTTATACTGCGTCAAATCGAATGTGCTTACAAAGCTTGGAGCGTAGAATACACACTTTCGCTCTGTCTCCAGTCGCCTCCCTTTACTACACACACGTTTGTTGCATGTTCTTCTGCAGGAAACTTAAAATTATTGGTTTATATGATTCTAAGAGGAAATAATAGATAGAAGGTAATTTTCTGATCAGTGGTGGGAGACACTGTTTAGGCTATCGTTGGACAAACAGTGCCCGTCATTTAGATCATAATGATGATAACTTTCTAATCAGACTGCTATAAATGAGACACACGGTGATGCTGTTCGCACAGTTTCAATAAATACAGTTCATTGCCAAGAAAGCAGTTTCTAGCTGCGTTCCAGATAACGTTAGTTTACTTCAATTTAGACTGATTTACCAAGTTTACAAGCGCGCTGTCGGGTGTTGACGCGATTTATGTTAGCCAAGCATACTCTAAGTACTTCTGTGTAAGCCATACTCTGTTACCGAGTTGGACCGGTTTAATTGAAACGTACCCCACAGACTTCTGGATGTGTAAAATAGCTGCTACAAGCATCAACCTGGCTTTGATAGACTGCTATAAATGAGACACACGGTGATGCTGTTCGCACAGTTTCAATAAATACAGTTCATTGCCAAGAAAGCAGTTTTTAGCTGCATTGCAGATAACGTTAGTTTACTGCAATGTAGACTGATTTGCCAAGAAAGCAGTTTCTAGCTGCGTTGCAGATAACGTTAGTTTACTTCAATGTAGACTGATTTACCAAGTTTACAAACGCACTGGCGGGTGCTTGACGCAAAATATGTTAGCCAAGCATACCCTAAGTACTTCTGCGTAAGCCATCCTCTGTTACCGAGTTGGACCGGTTTAATTCCAATGTATCCCACAGACTTATGGATGTGTAAAATAGCTGCTACAAGCATCAACCTGGCTTTGATTTAACAAACTCCTGCAGGTTATTATGAAAAATTCCTGCTCAAATTATGTGCCCTAGATACGTTTCACACGGCAAATTGGTTAGTTAATCTTTTCTTTTGCTTGGCATTATTGGAGCTTGATCATTGTATAATATATATTACATATGTTTGGATTACAGGATGAAGCAAAAAACTTGGAAAATTTCAAACAAAATTTTTAAACCGGAATTCCGGTTCCGGTATGGTTTTTGCCCTTTGCCGGAACCGCAACTGTAACACGATTTTCGCCGGAACCGGAATTCCGGTTACTCCCTGGCTACTAGCTAGTTATAGCGGGTCCGCCAGCCGTCCGGAGACGAGAACATTAATCTAACGGGCACGTAATTAGCGTAATTCTAAGACACTAGGCTAAGGTAATTAAATAAACGTGCTGGGCCAGCCGTACAGAGGCCTACGTACCAACTCACAAGAGCGTTCATTAAAGTAGTAATATCCGTCAGTAAGCTGTCCGGATTACTGTTGGCTTTAAAGAACGTGTAGTAGCGTAAATCTAAATAAGAGGCTAAGGTAATTAAATAAACATACGGTGTTAGCCGTCCGGAAACCGTACGTACGAACCTCACAAGAGGAAAACGTGTAATTAGTCTTAATCTAACGCTAACTTACCAGATAACTACTTAGAATAATAGTGCGCTCAAACACCTGAGCTAGGAAATCGAAAAGCAAAACTGCGTCGAATAAAATCAGTGGCATAGTCTAAATAGATCAAAATAGTAGAGTTCACGAGATGCATTAAAGGCTAAGATATCGAAGTAGCGAGGTTTTATAAAAGTATAGAGACCGTTATAAATCGTGGCTTATTTCAATTACGGAGCTAAAGAATTGTGCCTACGTATTTGTTATTAAGTTTGAATAAACGTTTTACTAACGGTTTTATTGATTAACTGTCTTAATATCAGAGCAAATCTAGTTAGCTACGCCGCCACACTAAACGGAAAAGACCCCTTGATAAAGAACAGTCATGCGCCAAGAAAAAGACATGACCACTATCTCCGCCGGTATAATAATTTCCACAAATTGAATGCTACATCTTCTGGTGACGATCACAGTCCTTATTTAATAATCAATAGCCAGTCATAAGAAATTATTAGACCAAACCTACCCCCAACAGAACAACCTAAAATAACATGCTGACCACGCTGTCGTGTAAAAGCGGAGAACAATAGTAACAAAGTAATACTTGTCAGTATTTTCGAAAATTAATATTGACCCCTGTTCGAAATAAGGCATACGCGACAATAGAATACTTATCTCGAAATGGCAAAAATTATTAAGCCACATAAACAGGACGTTTACGTAAGCCTGCCCTAAATCTAAAAAGTATCAAAATGCCACTCCAAAGAACGCCACCTAGCGTATTAACGCATAAAAATCCCACAACAAAACCAAAGAACGTCGAGCCAATACCAAATGAAGAAGTACAAGGAACGATGATAGAACCTAACATAATCACAGAGTTAGAGAATATAATTCAAGAAATGAATACGGGAACAGTTGAGAGTCAAAAACAAAAGAACAAAGAGGATATAAGAGGATAAAACAAGCCTGCAGGAAACGTATACTGATACGTTCCGAGAGGAAGCAAGCATTGAAGAACCACAAATATAGAATACCCGGAAAAAGAAATTCGGGAAACAATACAAACGTTGCAACGACAAAAAGAGAAACAACTACAAATCATAACGCGACTTTATCAAAAGAACTACAGAAAGTATGCCAAAGTCTGAACCAAAATGAACCGGATATTTTTTTGGCACAACCGAGAACGGAATCGCAAAACGCTGACGAGGACGAAAGAACATTAGTGCAACAAAATAGCGACAGTCAACAAAAACAATCGCAACCAGAGGGACAAAATCAGAACAATCAGCGACCGAAAATTATAATACAAGGAGCAGAATACTATGGACCCTTCAGTCTGGGTCAAGTATATACACCGCCGAGCAACAATATTTCGGAGCAACCACAATCGATAACAACTACAATCGGTGATCAAGGAGCAACCAACATAAGACGGAGTAGTCGAAATTCAACAGGTGCGAGAACAACAACAATAACAATCGGGCACGAACAATAAAGCAACGGGAGTAAACCAAACCCAAATCGGTGCAAATAAAATCCGAATCGGTGCAAGTTAAATCAATTCGGTGCAATCCCGAGACGACTAAACGAAAATCGAAATCAATTCGGTGCAAAATGTAATAATTCAATGCAAACCAAAGCGAATCTGGTGCAACCTAATCGCAATATAATGCAAATAGCGATCAATTCGATTCAAATTATGATCAATTCGGTGTATGAAAAACGAATCGATGCAAACCAAAGACGATTCAATGTAAACTACAATCAAACCGATGTAAATTAAGACCGATTCGGTGCAAATTTAGATCAGCGTGGTATAGATCAACGACAATTTAATGCAAACGGTGATCAATACAATACAAACCGAGATCAATTCGATATAAATCAAAACCAGTGCGGTGCGAAAAAAACGTGTCGACGAAATTAAATTCGATTCAATACAAACGGTGAAGAATTCAATTCAAACCGTGACCAGTGTGACTGAAACTTTGATCAATTCGGTATACAAAAAGAACGAATTGATACAAATCGAATTCGGTTTAACCCAAATTGCGACCAAGGCTATACAAATTGTAACCAAGTCGGTGTATATAAACTTCAAGTGTCGACATAAATCAAAATCGACTTATATATATTTTCGTTTCAAAAAGATCAACTGTCACTAACGTGCTCTCAACCATTTCTCAGTGGTATAGGGCACGTTGTCTAGGTAAAGAAATTCACTCAGTCTATATCGATTTTGCAAAAGCTTTTGATTCTGTTTGTCATAACAAACTTATGTTTAAGCTATCCAAGTACGGTATTAACGGCATTCTGTACCACTGGATCAAAGCTTTCCTTTCAGGTAGAACCCAAATCGTTTCTGTTGATAATGTCTCTTCCTACACAGGAAGTGTTACCAGTGGTGTTCCACAAGGATCTGTTCTTGGACCGCTTCTCTTTCTTATTTTCATTAGTGATCTTCCTGATCATGTGAATTGTCACATTTCTTTATACGCCGATGATGCTAAAGTTTATACAGACGTCGATAAATATTCTTTGTCAGCTGCTCTTCAATCGGACCTTGATAGGATTTTTGCTTGGGCACAATCATGGCAAATGTCAATCGCTCTAAATAAGTGTAGCACTTTTGTGTTTGGGTCTGGCACGAATCAAGCAGATACATATACATTCGGGTCTCACGTGCTATCACGCACAACAATTATCAATGATCTTGGAATTTTGTTATCATCTGATCAAAAGTTTTCTGATCATTGTCAAAAAACTGGCAAGAAGGTTCATATTGTTAGCTCATATATCTTTCGCGCCTTTAAATGTCGAGACGGATTTTCTCCTGCAAATGTTCAAAAGTTTTGTTCGCCCAATCGTAGAATATGCCTCACCAGTTTGGTCTCCCTCTGTTTTAAAAGATATTGATACTATTGAAGCAGTTCAGAGAAGATTTACGAAGAAAATTCCTGGATTATTTAACTTGTCATATACTGATAGACTTACAGAGTTAGGTATGGAGAGTCTTGAATATCGAAGACTGAAAGCAGACATCTGTTTTGGCCACAAAATTATCTACGGTCATTTGGACATTCCCTTCAGTCACCTTTTTCAGTATAGTGACTACATTGGTCCACGTTCACATGCGTTAAAATTAAAAGTGCCTTACACCTCATCTGAAATCATTAAAAATAGCTTTGTTTTCAGATTTACAAGAATGTGGAACGAGCTTCCTTCTAACATCGTTAACATTGCATCTCCTACAGCATTTAACTACAACTTAAAGAAACTAGATTTAGGCTGCTATCTAAGGGGTCGACATATTAGGTGACCACCCACAATGGTCCTTTATCGGCCCAATATATATACTGTCTTTTTGGAACAATTCTTTATGTGTTGTTTTCTTTTCAGCACAATGGAGTGTTCTGTCAGGTCGTTTATTTTTTTTTCATTTGCATGAAACTAATTTGCTTGAAGACTGATTATTACCTTAAAATACTGATTAATTGTTCCAAAAAGCCTGTTCATTGTTGTCTGTTACATTTTTGTTGTCGAATAAACGTATCTATCTATCTATATTACAAACGGCGATCCATTCAATGCTAATCATGAACACTTTGGTACAAATTATAATCAATTCGAAAAAGAACGAATTGACACGAATCTAATACAATACGATACAAATCGAGTGCAATCCAATGCAAATCAAGCACGTTCCCATATAAATAAAAAACAACTCGGTGCAAGTCAATCTGTGAATACATGGAAACAAGTGCAAACACCACACGTAATAACAAATGTCGGTGCAAATCAAATGACGAATATGTGCAATGAAATAGAGATTCCGTACACGACAATGAACTGCGGCGCGTTTTAAACAATGAGTACATGGATTCAAAACCCAAGAAAAGCAACCGGTACAACACAAAGCGTACAGGAATGCTATGGTACAACACCTGTCACCCCTCAATGCAATCAGATCCAATTCGTTACAAACAATTATGTATTCAATCCCTGAGCACCGTTAGCAACAGCAACACCATATTTGTACCAATATCAACAACGACAGCAAGCGACAACGAATTAAACAAACAGCCAAGGGCCACAAATTAGTGATATAATCACGATGAACCAACGGCTGATTGAAGCACTGATCAAACTGGCGATCAAAGAATCGCCACAAGTACCGAATACAGTGTAGCAAGCAATTAGCCAAGCAAGTGTGGTCAAAATGGAAAATGAAGTACGAAATCTACTACCGTACAAATTCGAGACGAGTTTTGAGAAATTTCTCAAATAATTCGACAAAGCGTTGGTGCAAGACGGCATTAACGATGAACAAGAAAAACTCAGAGTATCCAAAGTGAAAATGCGAGGAAAAGCAGAACAATACTTAGAAGTATTGACACTCGAAAAACCGAAGAATTATGCAACTATATATAGCGAGTTGATCAAAAAGTTTAAAGAACGTTTCGACATACCAAAAATATTAACGAATCATATAAACAAGCTGCAAAATCTACGACAAACAAAAACGGTAAAAAATTTCGTGGACGAGTTACGAATATATGCAGCACGAAATCTGACCACGAAAAAGGTACCCAAGTCAATTATCGAAGAATCCTCAACTCGGCACTGATAAGGGGATTAAATAATGAAATTAGAAATCGCTTATGCGGCAAAAGAAGAAACTTTTATGACGTTATCAGAAAAGGCAGAAGCAGTCGAGAGTCTCGGTCAACAAATGACCGAGGGACTACAAGGTACGAATGAGCAACGACCAAAGTATCGACAGATCCAATCAAACTGATCGAATCAAATTATTAGATTCCAAACAAGATCAAACATCAATCAACAAATGTGGCGACCGAGGGCGCAAAGATCGCAAATACAATGGCGCCCACAACGATGGAATAATCAACCGATACAAGTACGGCAACCACAACGACAAATTGCACAACATGCCGATTACAATAGTGTCAACACAGGTTGACATGAATTATCCTCAACCGTTACAATCGTACTATGGACAGATGGAAATGTAACAGCCACTGTCTCAAGCGATGTATCCGATACAAGCACCCCAACAACCAACGCATTTCCAAACTGGCAATAACAACAAAAAATGCCAGTACCAGTGGCAAACCAACAACCACAAACTCGGCAAACGTTAATGAACCAAACACCACCAAGATATAATACGTGTGGGAAGCTGGGTCACAAAACTAAGCAATGTTTTTCAAGAAGTATGGGACAACATATAAAAGAATAAAAAGGAAATCAACAACAAAACCAGAATCGTTACAGTGTACTACCCGATCGACCAAATCAATCAGATGAAAGAATGAACATCCAAAAATCATAGTCGAGTGTGGTAGAACGACAAGGTCTCCAAAAAGAATTGGAGAAAATCGAGGACATATCGGCAGACGAAAAGAAAGGAACATTCGTAGAAGTGAACCAAGTCGATTCAAAAGAACATGAACCGTGCAGCGACACAACAGTCATGTCAAGATACATATCCAGAAGGGAGCAAACGATTATGAGGATTAATCGATACAGGATCACAAATTACTATCAGCGAGGAACAATATGAAAAGTACTTTAAACATTTGCCACTTAGAGAAACAGCGTTATACGCAGGGGGATTCAATGGAGAACTAGTGGAAAGAGCAATGGATTATTTTTTCGTACAAGTCCACACCTGGAAAAGAAAGTACAAAAAATCCGATTCATTGTAATCATGAATTTTCCAAAGATTGCGACATATGGACATGATTTCTTCGCAGCTTTCGAGTTAGTAATCGACTATTAACAATTAAGAATCATAATGAATGATCAGCCGATGCCTCATAGTTGGCGACTCAATGAAAAGTGATCGATTAAGGGGATAAACGACAGTTAAATCGAAATATGCAAGTGCTCATACAGGCAAATAATTTCGTCATGGTCCGCAAAGTTTATCCAAGTAAAGATACCGGGGGGTGCAAAAGAAGGTGACACGATAATAGTGGAACCCTAAACGAAAGCTAGTAATGCACTGGCAATACCTAACAGTATAGCCAAAGTAGAAAAGGCAACATTATGATACCGGTGTGTAACCTAAATACAGTGGAAATCGAGATAATCGAAGATCAACCACTAGTACGCAAAGTAGAAGAGACAATCATAAGAACAGTGGTCAACGAGGAAAAAGTCCAAAGAGCCATCGATTGGTTCGAAAAGAAACAAATAAAGAGTCGAACGAAAAAGGAAAAACAAGAAGCAAAGTGAACAAAAATTGGAAAAAGGAAAACCAACAATCAAACCGTGGACTGGCGATATCCAAATAAAGAATCCACAGATAATATCGATGGTGGACACAGAAGTACAAGAACGAAAGATGCAGCAACGCCGATTCAATATTATCGAACAATTCCAAGAGCAAGTGATTCGTCAGGCCGAACATATGAACAATATCGAACTTCCAACTGAAATCGATCTAGAGAAATCAGTTACCATCGAAGAAGGAAAGGCATACTTAGCAACCGTACTTCACAACTATCGAGATGTATTCTCGAAACTAGATTTCGATATCGGTATTAACTCACAAGTGGAACATAATATTCAAACCACAGTTGAAAAACCGGCACAACAACCATTGCGACGCCTTCCGTATGTAGACCGAAACAAAGCGAACAAACAAGTGCAACAATTGTTCGATCAAGGAGTGATCAAAAGATCATATAGCCCTTCACCTGGACTTCACCAATTGTCCTAACTAATAAGAAGTATGGATCAAAAAGATTCTTTGCGGATTACAGAATGTTTAATTCGATTACAAAACGGAAAAGTTTTTCGTTACCGAGAATTGACGAAATGTTAGACGCACTACGCGAAGCAAAGTAGCTACTTCTCAACCCTAGACCTCAAGTGGGGATACTGGCAAGTATAGCGTTGCGTTAAAAAAACCACGTTGATTTTGACGGAAGAAAAAACCAATTTTCATATTATGCGAAATTTTGTACACCTTGCAAAATCAATCTTAACACATGTTTCTAGGACGATTTCAAAATGTATTTTTCATTTTCACTGCTCTGGGCCACCAAATACTTTCATGGCGAAACACAGGTTTTTTGGTTGGTTACAACTTCACAATAACCCTTAGAAAGCCCTAATTTGGATCGATACTGTGTACAGCAAACAGAAAATATCAAAGTTTCGTGGTTTAGTGGAATGATGGCACCCTCCATAAATTGCAATAAGCTATTGAATTTTATCGGTGCTTGCCGCCAACGCTAGAGGGGGTCTTCTTGGTGGATGTTAAAAAAACCAAGATGACGGAAATAAAAGCCAACATTTCCAATTTTTTCCACGGCTAGAATTTATCAGCGAAATTAAAGCACTGCACAGTGTTATTGTTATGATATGATATCTTAATGTATTTTTTGCTTTTAGCTATTAGTATGCCCGGTCAAGGTAGAAATTATCAAAAGATACGTAGAGAGTATAATATTAATGATATCAATAATGCATTGAATGAAATAGAAGGTGGGGCCAAGCTTAATACTGTAGCCAAACGTTATCGCATTGGTCGTCAGGTGTTGCGCGATCGTAAGGCAGCTAGAAGTGGCGCTAGAGCCGCGGTAGGAACATCCGGACGCCGCACTGTGCTGAAGGCCGGCGAAGAATCCGATCTTGCCGAATGCATCATTCAAAGCGGCATCTTCGGTTTCGCTCCTACCCGCAAACAAATTCGTGGCATCGTCGGGGAATACGCCGAAATTCGAGAAATAAAAAATCCCAAGTTTGACTCCACCTCACCGTCAAAATCAACCGTCAGTCGCACCTGGTACCCAAGCCGTGACTGGGTGAAGTGTTTCATGGCGCGACACAACCTCAGCCGCAAAAAGCTGCGAACACTGCATTTCGCTCGGTTTAGGAACACTCGGAATCCCTTCCTTATCGAAGGTTTCTATGACCACATGGAAGCGGTCTTCGCTAAGCTGGGCATCAACCAGCTCGAAAACCCACCAGCACACATCTGGAATCATGACGAGTCCGGATTCCCACTCGACCCAGAGAACAAGGAAGCAGTGACATTGGTTGGCCAAAGGGTGGAAGCGGTGGTAGCTGGCACGGGCCGTGACAACATCACGCTACTAGCATGCTGCAACGCCGTGGGTGTAAAATTGCCGCCCTTGGTGGTGTATTCCAGCAAATCCAAGGAGCTGAATTCAATTCCTGCAGAATGGAGTGGAACGCCTGGAACTGCTATCCCAGGAACCTGGTATGCTCTGAGCAAATCCGGATGGATGACCACCAACATTTTCCACGACTGGATTTGCGCCTTCTGCCGTACTGTTACTCAGCGCCCACTACTCGTCATTTTCGACGGTCATCTGTCCCACCTCAGCCCGCAAACTATCAAGAAGGCTCAAGAAGAAAACATCACGCTATACAAGCTTCCCTCCCATACTACTACGACGCTGCAGGTAGTAGACAAGACCGTTTTTGGGCCGCTGAAAAAATACTGGGCCGAGCGCCTGAACGAGCGCATTTTTCAGAATGGTTGGCCGCCGGGGGCGATGACTAAGCGCCAGTTCGTCGATAATCTATCTGTGATTTGGGACAAGGGGATGTCGGCGGATAACATCAAATCCGGGTTTCGGTCGGTGGGCGTTTGGCCTTATGACCGCACGAAGTACGATCGTTCAAAATTTGATCCGGGGCTCGTTGCCAAGTATGAACTGTGGGTTGAGCTTGGTCGTCCCGATAATATGGAGGACGTTGAGGGGGAAAGCGTGCCTGAGGCGGAAGCTGCTACCAGTGAGCTTGCTTCTCAGCAGCCGTCGTCGAGTGGCGTATCGCAGCCAGACGCGTCGGTTACTGTGGCGCGCGCGACGCCGCCGGGCGCTGCACCTGGCGGGCAGTGGTTCTACATCCCGCCTGACTCGCCTGCCCTGGCAAACATTGCTGCATTAAGCCCAAGCTCCTCCTGCAGCGTGTCTCCGAGTCCGACTGCGTGGCAGGCCCTGTGGATGTCCAAAATTGGGTGCACAACGCCAACCGATCCTAAAAAACGACAACCGCGGGTAAAAATGGACGGATGTGTGATTACTGATGAAGCCATTGCCGCGGCTACGGATAAAAATGCGGTGGAAGCGGGCAGCAAAAGGAAGGCCGTGGTTACCAAACAGACTCAGTCACTCAAACGAAATAAAAGGGCCGCAGCCGACGATGGAGATAGCGATACTGAACATGACAGTGGATCTGCGAGTGAAGATAACTACGATGACAGCATCAGCCAAGGAAGCAGCGACGATGAGGGCGATGATGTCAGCTCCGGTGCCGCCAGCGACAAGGAGCCAATTGACGCTCTCGAAAAGGAGAAGCTGAAGATGATCGAGGAGGTCGAGGGCATCCGCGACAACATCGTAAACCAGCCTGCCGAGTGTATTGGCAAATATTATGCTACGGCTTACGACAAAACGTGGTATTTGGGACGACTTAAAAGCGTCGATGATGACGGTGTTCATGCGACGTTCGAGTTCTACCGCTACGTTAGCGACAACCGGTTCACTCGCAAGCCTTCGGATGAAGAGTGTGTTCCACTGCGATATGTGTATTACGGGCCCATCGTGCCCTCTCCTGTTAAGGGCGGCATTCGGGTTAGTGGAAGTGAAAAGCAGGCGACGAGCAGCCGCTACGCGCGCATGCGGCTGTTATTCCTGTGTTAGGGCCTTGCCCGGCCTTGAAACTGAGTATTTGAAGAACTTAATAAAAGAATGAACTATCTTAACATCAACGCTAGTAACGTTATATATATATTAGTTTATTAATAGTTAAGCATTTAATCATTTAACATTAATTAACCAATAACGCCAATTTCGTCTGTAAAATATTTTGTAAATATGTTATTTTTGGCGAACTCATTAACATTTTGTAATAGTGTCGTCTTTGAATTGCCGTCACGTGACATTGCATAAAGACATTTTACGCTGGGCTGGCTTATGCCGAGTTGTCCCTTTATACCACCGTTGCGCCGTCGTAAGTTTTGCCCGCTGACGCCTACTACCGTCTTTTCCGATTGCTGCCTCCGGCTTCCGTCACCACCAGCTCTACCGTCGCCGCCGCCGCCAAGCCGCGTTCCGTTCTGGCTTGCTATTACGTCGCTCTTCTGGACAATTCGAAAGGATCAACCTCGTCAATGTAAGTTATATATACATAGGACTACAACAATTGGTCGAAAGAAATTAGATACTTCCGAGGCAGACAAAGCAGGTGGGAACAAGACTAACTAAGCGTAGACACATCTGTATCAAAGAACAATTTATTCAAGCCAAGTCTGTTTACATTTTCAGAACCCTTTTGTTTTCTACCAATTGTCCCTTCGACCAATTGCCGTAAGTTCAAGTATGCAAGTTGTTTTTGTAGCATTTTGTGCTTTATTTGCCTATTGTGCGATGTGTGAGGTTAATGGAGTTCGAAACACCGTGTCATGCTCCTAGAATTTCTATTTTTGGAAATGGCTTTTTTTTCCGACACTTTGGTTATTTTTTCCGCCATTTGGTTTTTTATTCCAGACGATGTTATCAAGCGTTGTTGCATCATGGAGAGGTCTAGAGGTTAGATTGTTGTATGAGCGAATGTATTGGCGCTTGCCATCCTTAATGCTTACTCAGCTTAGCGGAAATCCCCTAGCTTGTTCCACAGTGAGGAACAACGTGCCTTAGCTGGTTTTTTCTTAACGCACTGCTATACCAATGAACGAATAAAATAAAGAAAAGTTTTTATCTGTCACGAAGGATCGTTTGAATTCAACGTTATGCGTTTTGGGTGGACCTGCAACATTTCAAAGAATGATGCAGCTAGTATTAACACTCGTCCTAATGGATTCATGCTTATGCTATTTGGACGATATAATAATCTTTTCAACGTCATTTTGGGACCATTTGCACGATATCAGCCAAATACTACAACGGTTGCGAGAAGCGAATCTCACGGCAAAAATATCGAAGTGTGAATTTCTAAAGAAGAAATTCCGTTCCTTGGATACATCGTAGCGAATATAGGAATATCAGATTGACAAGATTACGGAAGTTTTCAAAATTAAAAACAATGACACAACTCAAAAGTTTCCTGGGATTAACCAGATTTGTACATGATTATGGAATAGCAGCACCGTTAACGACATCACCGACAAACGAGCAAAAACGGTCAAGTTCAGTCAGTTATGGGCGGAAGAAACTCAACAAGCGTTCGACACCCTAAAGATCAAAATGACGACGCCCTCGATATCGAGATATCCAAATACAAACAGACCATGTATCCTATACACTGATGCGAGCAAACACGGCATCGGATATATCTTAGCTAAAAAGACGAAGCAGGAAGTGAACACGAAATCCATTACGGTAGCAATAATACCGTGACGAAAAAACCCGATACTCAATTACAGAACATGTTTGGCAGTAATTCGAGCAGTTCAACATTTCCGGCCGTATTTATTGGAGAACCATACAACGATTATTACGGACCATGCACCATTGGTCCAAATCCTCAACAAGAAACGACCGCTGGAACGGATGACCGTACTATTAGCTCGAATGCAGGGAATAACCGGAACCGGAACCGTCCATTTAAACCGGTTCCGGAACCGGAACCTGGTCTTCGAAATTTATATATAGTAAAACAGGTGACGGAAGACATGAAGATATAGTGGATTTAAAATACATTAAAAATAACTGTTACATTAAACTTAATGTATTGCGATGGTATTATTGCCTTTCTGAAACTTTAAAGACTGAGGAAGCTAATAATATTTATTTATCGATCAAATATGTCGGTTTTTGGACATTCAGAGCACAAGATGTCTTCCACTATACACCATTGCGTATACTGCGTCAAATCGATTGTGCTTACAAGGCTTGGGGAGCGTAGAATACACACTTTCGCTCTGTCTCCAGTCGCCTCCCTTTACTACACATACGTTTGTTCATTTTCTTCTGTAGAAAACTTAAAATTATTGGTTTATATGATTCTAAGATAAAATAATAGATAGAAGGTAGTTTTCTAACCAGTGGTCAGAGACACTGTTTAGGCTAGCGTTGGACAAACAGTGCCCGTCAGTTAGATTATAATGATGATAACTTTCTATTCAGAATGCTATAAATGAGACACGCTGTGATGCTGCTCGCACAGTTTCAATAAATACAGTTCATTGCCAAGAAAGCAGTTTCTAGCTGCGTTGCAGATAACGTTAGTTTACTTCAATTTAGACTGACTTACCAAGTTTACAAGCGTACTGGCGGGTGCTTGACGCAATTTATGTTAACCGAGCATACCCTAAGTACTTCTGCGTAAGCCATACTCTGTTACCGAGTTGGACCGGTTTAATTCAAACGTATCCCACAAAATTCTGGATGTGTAAAATAGCTGCTACAAGCATCGACCTGGCTTTGATTTAACAAACTCCTGCAGGTTATTATGAAAAATTCCTGCTCAAATTATGTGCCCTACTTACGTTTCACACGGCAAATTGGTTAGTTAATCTTTTCTTTTGCTTGGTTGTATTGGAGCTTGATCATTGTATAATATATATTACATATGTTTGGATTACAGGATGAAGCAAAAAACGTGGAAAATTTCAAACAAAAATTTTAAACCGGAATTCCGGTTCCGGTATGGTTTTTGCCCTTTGCCGGAACCGCAACCGGAACACGATTTTCGCCGGAACCGGAATTCCGGTTACTACCGGCTAACAAAATTCTTAAGTACGAATATACAATCATATACAAACAGGCGCGATATCACCAGAATGCAGATTGTATGTCGAGAACACAAGTAGTTCCTACAACCGGGAACTTAGAAATGGAGGAAGAAGAAACAAAGAACTAATATAAACCGCTAATGATCAAACGAACTAGCGGTAACCAACAAGCGAGACAAATAAAAACAAAAGAAGCCAAAAGAAAGAAGCGGAAAGAACAGGAACTCAAATAATAACAACAGAAAGGAAATCAAAGAATTAAAAAATATCCGATAGCGGCAGTACACCAACAAGAATCCGATTCGGAAGAATCATTGATATTTGAAACGGAAATACAATTTCAACCAACCCAAGAAAAAATAATCAACCGTGCGAAACAAAACGAGTGCAAAGAATTAGTAACCAGTGGTGGAAGGAAGAAGCACAATCAAAAGAAAGAATTATAAAACCAAAAGCAGAGTCGAACAAAGGACGGATCCAAGAAAGGATCAATAGAAAAAGAACAGCAACAGAAAGAAGAGACCTTAGTAACCAACAGTACAATAACACTTAGCGATAGTGAAGAGGATCAAACAGTTGAAATAGCGGAAGAAATTTCAGAAGAAGAGGTCAGCATACTCGAACTCTTCAACGACGAAAAACAAACTGAACAACCGTTATCGCAAAGGCGGAAACAACCAAGAAAAAGAGTTCCAAGTGGAACCATTGATAGAAAACGAACAAAGGACGGCGCAAAACGAACGACAAGAGAAAAGAATGGAATCGGAGGAAGAATTGGATCAACCAGATGAACCTGAAGTAAACGAAGCCGACGTGTATTCACAGTATTTTCCGCTAGAACCACCGTGGACACCGGATGAACTGGTACGCGCACAAAATGAAGATCCATGCATCCAATGGTTCAAACACTACATCGAACACAATGAGTTTCTGGATACAGCTTCCGAATTCGAAAAGAAATGGATTGTAGCACATGAACACCGATTTATTATTTTATTGATATATTATATCGATTACGAAAGAAAGATCGACCGCAACAAACCTAACCATGGGAATTCCAAATTGTAGTATATACCTGCCGATTTCCGACGACGTTTGTTTGAATTGTATCACACATCAAAGTATGGAGGACATTTAGGATTCGAAAAAGTATGGTCGAAAATGACAAGGGGATTCTTTTGACCGAGTATGACTTGTCGATCTACGACAATACATTGAAGAATGTCTTCCGTTCGTTTGATTCCGACAAGGTCCAAAACGAAGAGACCCATTACAACCAATCAAAGCACTAGCACCATTTCACATGCTAGGCATCGTCATCATTGGTCCCTTACCACCAACTCAACCTGGCAACCAATATATCATATGTTTTATGGATTACTTTATGAAATGGCCTGAAGTAATTGCAGTACCAGACCAAACGGCCAGCACAGTCACGAAACTTTTCATCGAAAGAATCGTATGTCGACATGGAGTCCGACGAGTTCTACTAACCGATCAAGAACCTTGTTTTACTTCCGAGAAGTTTACAAAAGAATTGGCATTAATTGGAATTAAGAAGGTGTATTCGGCACCGTATCACCATGAAGCGAATGGATTGGTCGAAAGATGGAATCAAACGCTTAAAGCGATGCTAAAACCAACAACAGATCTGAGCCCCGATAGATGGGACGAATTCCTGGAACCGCTATGTTTAGCGTATAGAACGGCCTTTCACGCTTCAACTGGACAGACCCCATTCTTCTTACTATATGGCCGAGATCCTGTTTTATTTGGAGAGAACCCAATTCATGGATATCTAAGAGCAACTACAGACGAATGATATGCAGCACAGCTAATAGAAAAATTAACGATAGCATGGGAACGAATACGGAAAATATTATACTTGGCACAAAACCAGTATAAACAATATTGAGACAGGAGAGCAAAGAAAGGAACATTTAATTACGGTATCTAGTTTTAATGAAAAATCCAAACAATCTTCAATGGCCCATATAGTAGTGTTTATCACCCAGAATTCGACGAACTTTTCCGTATCATTGAAGTCAAATTTCATAACATTTGTTAATTATAGTTGAAAGTGCAACTCAACGACCAAAATGGTATAACTGTACTCAATTTACACGTTTCGGGGGAGATCCAGAAGACTATGCGGGTTATGAAGCCATATTAAGGCGTGTCCAAAAAAATCACGCCAACGCTTAGCTCCCAAGGATGCGGGAAATGTAAAGGCTCTTGGAAGGAGGATAACGAAGCGGATCTGGTTATTAAATGGGTCTAATGTTTTTTGTGGTTCCACCAAGCTTGCGTATGTATGATTAGACGATGATCCCCAGGAAGCCCTTTAGTATTGCTTCCCATGAATAAAAATTTATACAACCCATGAACATATACTACAAGGAGTATTACATGACCATACCTATGGAAAACAATAAATAATGATAGCAATAAATAAAGATTGTAAATATAATTTCTGAATAATCTTAACCTAAAAACCAAAATAAAAGAAAAAGAAAGTATAAAACTATAAAGAAACTAAATAAATTGTGTAAAGATTGTAAGATATTGTATTGTATACAAGGATTGTAAAATACAGTATATTAACTTATTAATTATAAGAACATTTAGTAAAGAATTAAATGAGCACGGGTAAATTAAAAATATTAATAATAGCAGTGGTGGTGTTAAGATTGGGGTACGACAAAACGAAAGGAAATTATAACGCCGGAATAGCAGCGCTCAACGAACTGACTCACCGAAACCAAACGATGAATCAATAAATAATACAGCCAGCAGGGAGTAACCGGAATTCCGGTTCCGGCGAAAATCGTGTTCCGGTTGCGGTTCCGGCAAAGGGCAAATTCCGGTTTAAAAATTTTGTTTGAAATTTTCCACATTTTTGCTTCATCCCTGATCCAAAAATATGTAATATATATTATACAATGATCAAGCTCCAATACAACCAAACAAAAGAAAAGATTAACTAAGCAATTTGCCGTGTGAAATGTAAGTAGGACACATAATTTCAGTAGAAATTTTTCATAATAACCTGCATCAGTTTGTTAACAGATCAAAACCAAGACGATGCTTGTAGTAACTATTTTACACATTCAGAAGTCTCCGGATTACGTTCGAATTAAACCAATCCAACTGGGTAACAGAGTATGGCTTACATAGAAGTACTTAGTCTATGCTTGGCTAATATAAATTGCGCCAAGCGCCAGCCAGTGCGCTTGTAAACTTTGTAAATCAAGCGAAATTAAAGTGAAGTAACGTTATCTACAACGTAGCCAAACACTGCTTCCTTTGCAATGAACTGGATTTATTGAAACTGTGCGAGCAGTATAACAGTTTGTCTCATTTATAGTATTATGATTAGAAAGTTATCATCATTATCATCTAACTGACGGGTACTGTTTGTCCAACGCTAGCCTAAACAGTGTCTCTTACCACTGATCAGAAAATTATTTTTTATCTATTAATTTTTCCTGAATCATATAAACCAATACTTTCAAGTTTCCTACAGAGCAACATCTAACAAACGTATGTGTAGTAAAGGGAGGCGAATAGGGACAGAGCGAAAGCGTTTATTCTTCGCTCTATGCGTTGTAAGCACATTCAGTTTGACGCAGTATACGCAAGGGTGTATAGTAGAAGGCATTTTTTGCTCTGGGTGTCCAATAGAACGACATATTGATCGATAAATTAACATTATTAGCTTCCTCAGTCTCTTTAAAGTTTCAGAACGGCAATAATATCATGGCAATATATTAAGTTTAATGTAAAAGTTATTTTTAATGCATTTGAAGTCGACTATACCTTAATTTCTTCCTTCATATCTTTTACTATATATAAATTTCGAAGACCAGGTTCCGGTTCCGGATCCGGTTTAAATGGACGGTTCCGGTTCCGGTAAATTTCGGTTCCGGTTATTCCCTGACAGCCAGGCAAATACTTCCTGGCACAACAACGACAAAAGATTCTCAACATATTGGGAATCATCGAAGTTAAACCAAACGACCAAAATAACGGTTCAGCGAACTGTAGAACCAAATAAATACGACCCAAAAGAACGATCCAACGAAACGAAACAAGTATTGGAGAGAATAATCGTCGGCCAATACTACAATCGGTGATCCAAATACAATCCGATAAGTGATAATAGTGATCAAGGAACTATCAATAACGTGGGTCAACTACGACCCGTGGGAAATAGAACGAAACTAATATGACTGTCCAAAGACGATTTCCGTTCAACAAAAATCCAGGTCAAATAAACTTCATTCCGGGCCCCAACGACAAAAGAACGCCGTTACATATCACACGATGGTGGCAAAGATGGACGGATTACCAAACAGTATTCGGATTTAATTTTCGAATAAACCAAATAACAGTTATTATAGAGACATATGAAGGTGCAGAACAGTTCGCAAAAAATTATGCACCAATCCAGAACAAACATATCAATTGCAACGGTGGTGGCAAAGTTCCGCTGTTGGAACTAATAGCAGTAGCAACAAAAAATTGCAGTCGAAGCGTTTATCGAACAAAATGGTATTCATCCGGATTGCCTAACGTAGATCGACCAACAAATTTGGAATGATACAACAAGCGAAATGGCAAGCTAGATTACACGATAAGTAGCGATCCAAACGACCGAAGGTGAACTTGGTATCATCGATACAGCACAATTCAAGGGAAAGATACCGAATATTTTATGCGAACAATTAAAAGAAAACATTCTGTGGAACGATGTACCAACTGAAGAAAGAATGTGGACCGCAACATTCGAAAAGAATCTACTTAAACACAGTCGACATGGGCGAGTTACAAAGAATACTTGGCGAACAGAACTAAGTACTTAACGACACAACGATTGGTGGAAATTTACGTCCTCAAAAAGAAGGACGCAATGATCGAGTATTGCGACGAAATTGATAATAGAAAGAGATTGTTCGCACCAACACGATCACGATCAATGGCAAGAGAGTGCGTGGACAGTCGCTACTGTTCCCAGTCATATTGGTGATGGCATGTCGAGCGAACGAAACATCGATAGATAGATCTGAACAAAAAGAAGTTTGGAGTTTGATCGGGAAAATAACAAAGAAATACCCGTGGCACAGAACACGAACGGTGCGAATCGAAGCAAGACCTCAAACAATTGAGGAAGAACAAAAGAAGATTGAATCATTGGAAAAGATGCAAAAAGCATTCGATCGAAAGATTCGACAGCAGATACAGGAACAAAGAATGTTCAAAAGTAATATATACGAAATGTAAATGGATCGATCATTCAAGTAAAAGGAATTTGACCATAATAAATTTAAACTGTGCCGGGTCGACGAAAAAGAAGTCGAAATGGAAACAAAATTCAGGCCTTTTTGGAAGAGTTAACTTCAAAGAAGACGGCGACGTCTCAGCTCGGTATGCGTAAGAAATACGATGGAGTAAAACAAACGCAGAGCGACAAAATGGATTGATGAAACGACGAGCCCAAATCACAATAAAGAGCGATTCCAAGCAAATACTAGTAGTTACCAGATCCACGAAAGAAACAGAAAGAAACGGTATCTAGATTGTTACAACCGTTAGCAACCGGAGAAAAGAATTCGGCCAGCCGGTCGAGAGCACGAAAATTGTAGGAAAACTAAAGAGTAGTCTACCGCTACTAACTAGTTATAACGTAGCCTGCCAGCCGGTCGGGAGCGACTACATTACTATAATCGGCACGTAATAGCATAACTGTAAGGCTCAGGTTAAGGTAATTTGATACTCGTGCAGTCGTCAGCCGGTTGGGGGCGATTGTATTAAATAAGACTCTTATTAGTGTAAATCTAAGGAGCTAGGTTTAGGTACTCAAATACTCGTACGGTCGTTAGCCTGTCGGGGCGATTATATCAACCTCACAATAGGAGTATTAGAATAGTATTTAACCTAACCTTAACACTAATAGAAAAAGGGACAAGCTAAAGCAGTGCGCTTAGGTGGCCGAGTATCGATAGAACTAGAATCAGATGAAAGTTAACGGTGTAGCGAACACGGGATCTTGCAACAACAAACCTATTCCCATCGTTCCCACAAAATAACATATATAAGTATTTTCTTATTTGGGACCTAGCAATAGGAGCTTGGAGACGCAGGAGTATGACACCGGGGCAGACCAGACCGAACCGTTCGTCGCGTTTGACTCATTTCCCCACGCCATGGACCGTTACGAGTCACTTTTGTGTAATCATTTTAAAATGGTCCTCAAATAAAGAATTTATTTGCGATCATTCTTACAGTTTTAATACAATTCGAGTTATTCAAGCTTACCTACGTCCCGTTGTGAACACAGTCGAAAACTGTTGGTTAAAACATCTGCAGTTTCATTACAGTCTCTGTCAAGGGGTTATTCGGTCCCCTCACTAAACCAAAGCCAGGTTTTATCTTGAGTTTACAGTTGACATAGCTCCAAAATGATTTAACGTCTGTTTTCAGATTTCTCACCAACCTAGATTCCAGGAGATAACGGAACCGGAACCTGGTTTTCGAAACTTATATAATAGTATCACAGATGAAGGAAGAAATGAATGTACCGCGGATTGAAAATGTATTAAAAATGACCTTTACATTAAACTTAATGTATTGCGATGGCGTTATTGCCTCTCTGGAACTTTGACGAGACTGAGGATGCTAATAATGTATGGTTATCGTTCAATATGTTGGTATTTTGGACCCCAGATTAAAAAATGTCTCTCTATAGCCTTGCTTAAATTGTGTCCAACTGACCGTGCTTGTAACTCACATGGGGCGTAGACTTTCGTTCTGTCTCCAATCGCCTCTCTTAGTACACATGCGGTTGTTGCATGTTATTGTGCAGTAAACTTAAAATTATTGGTTTATATGATTCTAAAAGAAAACAAAGGAAGGTATACTATAAGTTTGGGCTCAGTGATCAGAGACATTGTTTAGGCTAGCGTTGCGCAACCAGAGCCCGTCAGCTAGATGATACTGATGATAACTTCCTAATCAGAATGCTATAAATGAGACATACTTTTATACTGCTCGCATCGTTTCAAAAAATATAGCTCATTACAAAAAACGCTGCCTCTGGCTGCGTTTCAGATAGTTGTTTTATTTCAATTTAGACTGATTCACAAAGTTCACAATCGCTTGATTCACAAAATCCATAATCGGCTGGTGCTTGATGCAATTTGTTAGCCAAGCTTACAGCTAAGTATTTGTAAATAATCCATACTCTGTTCTCGGGTTGGACTAATTCTAACATACCCCGCAGACTCCTGAATGTGTAAAACAGCTGCTACAAGCACCGACCTGTCTTGTTTTTGTTAACAATCACCTGCCGATTAAGATGAAAAATTCCCACTGAAATTATGTGGCCTAACGTTTTACTCGGCAAATTGCTAAGTTAATCTTTTCTTTTGTTTGGTTGTATTGGTATATACTTGATCATTGTATACATCTATTACATATGTCTGGGCCACAGATGAAGCAAAAATGTGAAAAAATTCAAGCAAAATTTTTAAACCGGAATTCCGGTTTCGGTAAGGTTTTTGCCTTTTACCGGAACCGTAATCGAAACAATTTTCGCCGGAACCGGAGCTGGAATTTCGGTTACTCTCTGCTAGATTCGTGTCGCCGAACCGCCCGCATTAGTAGCATGGATGCAGAAATCGCGATGCCGTTGCCAGGCCCACCACTTGCGGCTACGTGTAGCACTACGATGCAGGTTCTGTAGGCTTTTTATCACCCGAAATGCCCGATAATCAGCCCACACGGGTTTACGGCGTTTGGTAGATAACGGCTTCAAAGGTACAAAACGAACTGAAACATATTCGTACACTTCAGTCATTATTCGCCACATATCATTAAAGTCAGTGAGTGCCCTAAATTCATGGCCTCCAAGCACGTGTGTAACATACCCGCTTGATGACCACCGAGCTCTACTCCAGTTCCGTATGGCTTTCTTAGCACCGAAACATGAATCTAATAGAGTTGTGGGCGCTTGTACCCAGACCTGCCGCCACTTCAACATCGTCCACCTGATTCATATCTCAGAGAACCAAAGATCTAGGATACTGTTTTCACTCGTCGGAACCGTTACATGCTGTACTAAACTGCATATTCAATAGCATCCATGAAAGCGTCACACATCATTGGCCACCCGGACCCATCCCAATGCAATTTCCGGTAGTTAAAGCCACCAATCTAAAGTAAATGCGAGCATCGGAAATCCCTCAATTCAGCGAAAAATGGAGAATAATGCATCTATTTGTTCTGGAATATTCTATTCTGTTCGGTTGGCACAGAAACAACCAACCAATCACTGCCACACAACTTTATCTTGCATCCAACAATATCTGCATACAGCTCGCTTACACAGGAAATAGGCGACGAAACTAAGCCGATCCAAACGTATTACGCCTCCGGCATGCTTGCTAAGGCGGTCGGAGCGACACATACTGAAATCATTTAAGTTAAGCTCTCTTTTAGCCACCTCAGCGCCAGCCCATGATTCAGTCACTCCAATAATGTTAAAGCCATTTGCTACAACAAATACATTAAACATATTGCGCTTATTCACATTTACAATTAAGCGAGCATTTAGCAAACAACATTTTAAAGAGCTAACCACTCGAGACTCTAAAAGAGACTCGAGGCTTTAAAAAATGTCACGTTAACGCCAGACCCACAGCTTACCGGGGGGTTGTAAGACCCCCGATGACCGGTTTCTAATATCCCCATTTATATTGATTTCACTGGATTCAGGTCCACCATTATCTAGCCCTCCAGATACCCTATCTGTGTTATCAGCAGCCGTTTTGCGACGTCGGCTGGTAAACACTCTACTACGATACACATAGGTAGTAATTTTTGCCAGCTGTTGACTTGGATTTAGCATATTCCAATAGTTTTTTATTTCGTGCACGCTGACGCATAGTTAGATCGCTAGTAATACGGACTCTGTTTACTGCGTTTTCATTAATGAGTTAGCCAAGGACAGAATATGATCACGCTGTGATTTACTACCAAGCGCCACTTTAACAGGCCGCGGCTTAATTAACCCGTCCCTTTTGGTAACAGTGCGCCGACCGAGCCGAAACGTCGCCTTGACATTGACATCAACCATACTTGCCTGATCCAGCGTCTGATTAATATTAATATCCCCCATACCAGTATTAAAATTAGAAAGTGAACAATAAATAGACACTGTTTGCACAGCCCCAAGTATCGCCTTGACAGCAAGCTTATCACTCTCGCTCTGCTCATGTCGATTGCCGTCTGCGGGTTCACTAAAACCATGTAAAACTAAATTCGGTTTCCGAAAAGGTATCTTGTTCAACTCCTTTAAAATATCGTCATCATTATCACCACTTGTTGCAACTTCTGGTGTAGTAGTTGCTCTTATTGAACTCGCAGATGTTCCGGTCTGCAGACAGTCATCGCGTGCTGAATGAGAAACAGAACTCGGAGCTGCTGACTGCTCCAGTCGATTTTCCATTGCTGCTACCCGAGTTGTTAACTCGAGTTCATTGCTGATACCCTTTGCCCTGGCTACTTGCTCCTCCAAAGTTGACACGCGGTGTTCCAGATCACATCCATCAGACCTCCGTTCCAGTTGGTCAACTCGTGACCCCAGATCTACTGCCTCCAGATTAGACACCCGCTCCTCCAACGCATGACGAGCATTAGCTAACTTGTCGTTATCATTGCGCAGACGCAAAAATTCATGAAAAACCTCCTGAACCGGAGGCTTGCACGGTAAACAGTACCAAAATACATGATAATCCTTTTGATACCCCGCAAACATCGCTGATGACATCCCAGAGCACAGCCTGTGATAGGGTCAGTGGCAAACCGTGCATTTGACGAAAAAGTCATTTATCTGGATTGATTCCCTACACCGAACATCATGACAGATTTCCAGTTCTTCGCTTTTTGAATTGCTACGAGGAGATTTGTTGGCTGCCATTTCATTCAAAGATATTTGTGTATATAATAATAATAGACAGCGTATTTACTTTATACATTTCTGAATGAAATTGAATCTTAGATACGGTTGAGGGTGACACTACCTCGATGTTGGACAGTGATGCTAGCTTCACTCTTCTTAACATAAGTTGAGTTATTCTTGCTCCATAGTTCAAGTTGATAGTTGTTAAAGGGTGTTATTAGGAAATTTTTTATTCGAGCATAGTAAGAGGAGCTTGAAGGCGTAAGGGGGTGAAAAGCAGTCACTTTAAATGTTGGGTTTCGTGACCACATCTTCCCGCCTTTGGATCCGTAAGCAGGCACTCTACCTACTGACCTATCCCTGCCTGAGTTGACAGCAGTTATAAAGTTGTATTCGACAGGCATTAGCTTCGAGTTAGTGAGTCAGTTTTTCATTTTGGCCTAGCGATAGGACACGGACGATGAAAGTGCGAAAAGCGGTTGGCTAAAAATAGGGATGACGTGGGATTCGAACACTTCAGATTAGCAAGCTGATTCTCTACTGATTGAGTTATCGCGCCCCGATCTCACATCAGATATATATGTTATTTCATTGCGCATCAACATCTCATTTCATTTCATCCCCGCATATTCAACATTCGTTTTTTCTTGGATTGAGTTGAAATTACCGCCTAGCTGTTCTTTTCGTAATTTAGGTGGAAGTGATATAGTTTCACCGCTACCCGAAACCAGGGAATGCCCGTGAAATGGATCGCGTGTTACTGAACTCCTTTATATTGTGATAGCGAAGAGTAGAAACTTTTTATCAGAAGCCATTATGAATTCTATTGCCATTAAATTCAAAGGCCCAAATTAAAAAATTCTTGCGAAAATTTAAATATATTTGCACTATCCCACAGCGGTAATGATCTGCCATATGAAACCACCAAGTAATACTATAAACCACTTGTTCATCCAAGTAAGCAAGAACTCAGTTAAAATGAAAATTCGTGTATTTTTGGGATATTTTAAAAACTTTTCGTAATGATTGCTCGAAAACAGCTATTTTTTTCAAAAAGTGTTACATAGCAAAGTTTTAGCTCAAACTGGTCTTCATTCTGAGAAAAGTTATATATAACTTTAAACTAGTGACAGCCATATCTTTAAAATTTATCGACTTATCATTGCGGAGTATGTCGTACTTTGAGGAAAAAACTTTCACACTGACCATATAATCTTGAAAATCAAGGATTTCAATGTGGCGAAGTAAGTAGAAAAAAATTGGTGAATAAAGTAATATTGACATAGGCAGGTCGGTTTTGCATGACAGTTTAGATCCATCGCAGAAGGTCATTTAGCCACTTTGTTTAATATATTCAAATTTCTTGGATATTTTTGTTATTTCCAGATAACGACGCCTTTAATAATGGTAGATTTAGGAAAGAATGATTGAATTGAAATGTATAATTTACAATTATATAGCATATGTAGCATCTGCAGTTATTTATTGTAGTTGTTAATTATGCTTATGATTGTATTAGCTTAGGTTGAATTCTGCTCAGCCTTCTTGATTTTTCGAATAGGTAACTTGTATATATCTTTAACAGCATGTAGAACTATGTATATAAGCAACGATGTCGTGGGTGCAGGCAATTTCTTGTTTTTGTCGATTATGCTTGGATATCGACACAATACTATATATTTTTTCCAGACCTTAAATGAAAAATGTCGGTGTTGATTTGCTGTTAAGATAGCTGCAACCAATATGTTGTCACAAAATAATATGTTTATTGTAGAAGAGGATTTAAACGACATAAACTTGGATTTGTTTATACCGTACTTTACTATTGATTTTTCTTTTATTTGCATAAATCTACCATTATTTGCCACTGAAAAGAATAACATTGGCCTCTCTACAGGAGCACAATTTTACCTGGAGGTTTTGACCTGGATGCCCCAGGTCCAACAGAGATGGGACCTGTGGGATTCCGAAAAATTCTTCTCCTGTCCATTGTTGGGGGATTTATAATAGCATTTAATTGGGTTTTTCCTCCATTCGCAACGTTTTTTGCTGTATATGTATTTCACCTACTGGAAGTTTTTATTTCTGCAGGGTACGCTTCATTTTGCTCAACATTTCGTCAAGAATTGTCGCAATATAGTAGAAGTACGGAGTTTTGTTCATTGTATTGAGTATTGAGAGGTTGATCATTTTTCGTGTCACCTTGTAGGGGGTGCTGAAATGGTTGCCATGAAAGCAAGCCAAAATTTTCACGGGGGCATGACTTGGAGAAAGCCACCGAACTTCTGGGGAAGTTTGAAAATCTTGTCTTCTTCTTCCCCTCTGTGGAGAGGCTATAATAATGATGTGACATATTTTGAAAGTATATAAATTGTACGTACGTAATATATATTTATAATTTTATGTATATATACGTATACGTTGGCATTGTCAGAACGTAGTGAAACGTAATGGAGATTTTGTGTTGCAGGGGTGAAATCTACTTAACCGATTTTTATGATCTTTTGCTCATGCGAACCGACATAGTCGATTTACCGTGTACATCCCCGAGCGTTTTTTGATTTGGGACCTTGTTCCGGGGTTAGGGGTCAAAATGTGGCTTTTTGTCCCATTTTAGTACCATTCACGGAAGCAAGGTTATTTTTATCTTAACTTTGGAATTTTTTTCTCTAGATGGTTTTATTTCATAGTGAAATGATTAATGCTCATGCTTCTTTTGCGTTTTATGATTAAGGCTCCGGTTCTGTAATTATGGGATTTAAGGTACGGGGGTATGGCACGTTCATGGTTCCTCAACCCAAAATTAGAAAATTTGTTCTGATGTTCTGGGCGGCTGAAAAGTTTTACTTGGGGATTTTCGAGCATGGTAAACTCATTGCAGGTGTTGATTTTACTCTGTGATTCATTGTTCCATGGGTATGAGGGTATTTCGCCCCCTTTATTCGGAGTCAGAGGCCAAAATTAGGGTTTTTTCCATTTTAGTACCCTTCACGGAAGCAAGTTTATTTTATCTTAACATTCGAATTTTTTCTCTGGATGGTTTTATTACTCATTGCCCGTGTTGATTTTGTTCTGCGACCCATGGGTACGGGGGGTATCGCGCCCCCATGTTTCATCGACCCAAAATTTTATTGTGACGTCCTGGGAGGCTGATAGCTTGGACTTGGGGAGTTTTCAGGCATGCGAAACTTATTGCCGATGTTAGTTTTGTTCTAACTTATGCGGTATTGTGTGATATCCGCATATAGCATATCGACGTACGCTATTGAGAGCTGATTGGCTGTGCATGCAAAAGGCGTAGGTGTACCTATGCTTCACTACGTTCTGCAATATCAGTAGAGTTACTAATGTATAGTGTTTTTACTTGTGCGTAACTTGTGCGTAACTAACTAAACGAAGCCCACAGACACATATCTCTAGGTAGACTGGCTACAGTCTTTCAAGCAGAAGTGAATGCAATAGATGAAGCAACGAATTACCTTAGGGGTAGAGGAGTCAAACGAAAGAAAATAGTTTTTTACTCAGATAGTCAATCAGCACTAAAAGCAATTAGCAATCACTGGATAAATTCAAAAGTGGTACAAGCCTGCATTGGAAATCTAAAACGACTTGCTAAAAATAATGAAGTAATCTTGCAATGGATTAAAGGCCACAGTGGGAATTATGGAAACGATATGGCAGACGAACTAGCTGTACAGGAGCACAGACTGCTTTAATAGGTGTAGAACCAGCTTTACCAGTCTCATATGGACATCTGAAATACAAAATAGATAACTGGTGCAATGAAGAATTCAAAAACAGATGGGATAGTTGTTTAACATGCAAAAACACAAAGATATTTTTGCCTCAGGTAAACAAAAAGCTAACAAGATACCTAAGCATATCAAATAAAGAAAGAACCAGGTTATTGATACAAATCTTGACAGGACATTGCTTGTTAAACAAGCACCTATTAGAATAGGTTTGTCAGACACAGATGTATGTCCAGTCTGCAAATCGGAAACAGAGACAGTGGAACACTACTTGCTTAGATGTACCAACTACAATACACAGAGGGCGATAATATATGGAAAGGCAACAATGGATACAGTAGTACCAGACTACAAAAAAATTATAAGGTTTATAAAAGACACAAAAAGATTTGAACAACTTGATGGATAAGTATAGTTAAATATTATATGTCAGCAAAAATACAGATAAGTATTAAAATGAAAATACAAGAAATTTAAAATTGGAAGGGGGCAGTGTAAAAGACCACTATAAGAGTCTACACACCTTTGTCTTTGCCCTCTTACTATTGCTTATTATCTATCTATCTATCTATCTATCTAACTTGTTATCCAAAATGAAAACATAAGATTATTCTCAGTCGTTTGCATACTCAAAAGTATTTCCTAAAAGTAAAAACATATATATGTGCACAAACACATATTAAACGCCATAATTGTCACATACACATTTGATTGATTCCCGCTCCGTCAGCAACACCAAAAATCTTTGTCATCACAAATTGTATACTTTAAAGCATTAACTGGAAATCATAGTTGTCGGGATGCATTGGGACACAGTGACCATTTCAAAACGTATGTATCATTAAAATGCGCGTTTGATTGTGGGAACCAGCAACCTGAACCGTCCATTTAAACCGGATCCGGAACCGGAACCTGCTCTACAAAACCTATATATTGTAAAACAGATGAAGGAAGAAATGAAGGCACAGTGGATTTAAAATATATTAAAAATAACTTTTACTTGGCATTATTGGCTTTGTGGAACTTTAAAGAGACTGAGGAAGGAAAATAATGTTTATTTATTGATCAATATGTATATAATATGTATATGCAATATTTGGATTTTTATAGAAACATTTATACTAGACCGTTTTTCTGCCTTATTTGTTGGCGTAAAATTTATGTTTTCATCAACGGCGGGCCATGATATCACAATGTGGTGGTCTCGTGCTACATGGTATGTCTTTCCAACAGCCACCATGTGTAATATTATCCTGATGTTCAATTATATACAATCTTCAGTCTGTTCGAAAATTAGATTGCTAGTAACATTATTAATGAATTTCTTGGGCTTTTTGTGCACAAATACATACAAAAGAATAGACAGGTTGTCAGAAGAGACACCTTCCGAGTCGGTCAGATGGAGTTTGAGTATACAGATTTAAATTGGTTTGGTGTGGATTACTGTAGTTGGTATAGCGGTCTTATGTTCAGATTAACGGTTTGAGCAGATTAGTGAATACAATTTCAGTGAATATGAGAATCTCGCACTATTTATTGACACGGAAACTAATTGTATTTCTTATAGCTTTGAGACGGCTGTCAATAGTTTATGCTGGAATTTTTTCTTCAATTCACATCCACCATAACGTTTTACATCTTACAGGTTTTTATTCGAAATAGTGCTGGTTGCAAACAAATTTATTTCTGGCATTACATAGTTCAACAGTATAAAATCTGATTGCGATTAAATACTTGTCATTTTGTTTTTTTGTGTCCATTGGTGTTCATATAATATATGGTGATGAAGGCAGTTTTTCACCCACTATTTCTGGACAAAGAGATAGACGTTGCTGTACATTAGGACCTTAGTTGCAGCCAAAAGATAAAAATCACAGCCGATTATGTATTTTCGAGTTAGTAGTAAATCGTTAGTATTTATTCGTTATTTATAATATATATATATATATATCAGGGAGTAACCGGAATTTTGGTTCCGGTTCCGGCGAAAATCGTGTTCCGGTTGCGGTTCCGGCAAAGGGCAAAAACCATACCGGAACCGGAATTCCGGTTTAAAATTTTGTTTGAAATTTTCCACGTTTTTTGCTTTATACTGTAATCCAAACATATGTAATATATATATACCAGTCGTAGTGGAACTACATTTTTTTGAGCGGAGCGACGGCATTAGTAATATGAACGTACTCAATGTCTTGGCAATATATTATTACTTAGACAACAATGAGTAAATGAAAGAATAGTTTTATTCCGTTCGAACGAAAAGCAAGACAAAGGAAGTCACGTGGCTTATACAGCATGGTGATGAATGGTAATCGAAGCACAGCAATGAAATCATAGGACACGGAGTCTGAAAATTTTGCCTATACTATTCCTGTATGTACAATGCATCTATTTTCTTATTTCCCCATGGAAAACTCAACGTATATGCCGTTAAAACAACTCTACGACCAATAATTAAGCTGTTATGAGCTTAATTAGGGTGTTAAGTAGCTAATTAGCTTAATTAATGATAAGATTGGCAAGTTGCCAAACTTCTAAAATATCAGGTGCACATCCTCACATGATAAGCTTTCATATGAAAAAAGTTTTTTGAACTAGGTTCAGTGGTTCTTGAGATCCATGAAAGACTAACGGACGAACGGACATCGACTTTTTTGCTCCCAGACAGAAAATAAAAACGCTTCGCTCGGCGACCTCGCTCCGCTCAATTATACAATGATCAACCTCTAATACAACCAAGCAAAAGAAAAGATTAACTAACCAATTTGCCGTGTGAAACGTAAGTAGGGCACATAATTTGAGCAGGAATTTTTCATAATAACCTGCAGGAGTTTGTTAAATCAAAGCCAGGTCGATGCTTGTAGCAGCTATTTTACACATCCCGAAGTCTGTGAGATACGTTTGAATTAAACCGGTCCAACTCGGTAACAGAGTATGGCTTACGCAGAAGTACTTAGGGTATGTTTGGCTAACATAAATTGCGTCAAGCACCCGCCAGTGTGTTTGTAAACTTGGTAAATCAGTCTAAATTGAAGTAAAATGATGTGCACTGTTTGTCCAAGGCTAACCTAACCAGTGTCTCTGACCACTGATCAGAAAATTACCTTCTATCTATTATTTTCTCTTAGAATCATATAAACCAATAATTTTAAGTTTGCTACAGAAGAACATGCAACAAACGTATGTGTAGTAAAGGGAGGCGACTGGAGACAGAGCGAAAGTGTGTATTCTACGCTCCAAGCTTTGTAAGCACATTCGACTTGACGCAGTATACGCAATGGTATATAGTGGAAGACATTTTTTGCTCTGAATGTCCAAAAACCGACATATTTGATCGATAAATAAACATTATTAGCTTCCTCAGTCTCTTTAAAGTTTCAGAAAGGCAACAATACCATCGCAATATATTAAGTTTAATGTAAAAGTTATTTTTAATGCATTTTAAATCCACTATACCTTCATTTCTTCCGTTATCTGTTTTACTATATAAATTTCGAAGACCAGGTTCCGGATCCGGTTTAAATGGACGGTTCCGGTTGCTGGTTCCGGTTCCGGTAAATTTCGGTTTCGTATATATATCAGGGAATAACCGGAACCAGCAACTGGAACCGTTCATTTAAACCGGAACCGGAACCTGGTCTTCGAAATTTATATATAGTAAAATAGATGATGGAAGAAATGAAGGTATAGTGGATTTAAAATGCATTAAAAATAACTTTTACATTAAACTTAATGTATTGCGATGGTATTATTGCCTTTCTGAAAGTTTAAAGAGACTGAGGAAGGTAATAATGTTTATTTATCGATCGAATATGTCGGTTTTTGGACATTCAGAGCAAAAAATGTCTTCCACTATACACCATTGCGTACCACTACCACCATACTGCGTCAAATCGAATGTGCTTACAAAGCTTGGAGCGTAGAATACACACTTTCGCTCTGTCTCCAGGCGCCTCCCTTTACTACACATACGTTTGTTGCATGTTCTTCTGTAGGAAACTTAAAATTATTGGTTTATATGACTCTAAGAGAACATAATAGATAGAAGTAATTTTCTGATCAGTGGTCCGAGACACTGTTTAGGCTAGCGTTGGACAAACAGTGCCCGTTAGTTAGATCATAATGGTGATAACTTTCTAATCAGAATGCTATAAATGAGACACACTGTGATGCTGCTCGCACAGTTTCAATAAATACAGTTCATTGCCAAGAAAGCAGTTTCTAGCTGCGTTCCAGATAACGTTAGTTTACTTCAATTTAGACTGATTTACCAAGTTTACAAGCGCGCTGTCGGGTGTTGACGCGATTTATGTTAGCCAAGCATACTCTAAGTACTTCTGTGTAAGCCATACTCTGTTACCGAGTTGGACCGGTTTAATTGAAACGTACCCCACAGACTTCTGGATGTGTAAAATAGCTGCTACAAGTATCGATGTGGATTTGATTTGTTAACAAACTCCTGCAGGTTATTATGAAAAATTCCTGCTCCAATTATGTGCCCTATACTTGCGTTTCACACGGCAAATTGGTTAGTTAATCTTTTCTTTTACTTGGTTGTATTGGAGCTTGATCATGGTATAATATATATTTCATATGTTTGGATTACAGGATGAAGCAAAAAAACGTGGAAAATTTCAAACAAAATTTTTAAACCGGAATTCCGGTTCCGGTATGGTTTTTGCCCTTTGCCGGAACCGCAACCGGAATACGATTTTCGCCGGAACCGGAATTCCGGTTACTCCCTGATATATACATATATATATATATATATATATATATATATATATATATATATATATATTATTACCAGGGAATAACCGGAACCGAAATTTAGTGGAACAAGCAAACGGAACCGCCATTTAAACCGGAACCGCCATTTAAACCGGAACCGGAACCTGGTCTTCGAAATTTATATGTAGTAAAACAAATGAAGGAAGAAATGAAGGTATAGTGGATTTAAGATGCATTAAAAATAACTTCTACCTTAAAATTAATGTATTGCGATGACATTATTGCATTTTTGAAACTTTAAAGGGACTGAGGAAGCTAATGTTTATTTATAGATGAATATGTCGGTTTTTGGACATTCAGAGCAAAAAATTTGTTCGACTATACACCATTGCGTATACTGCGTCAAATAGAATATGCTTACACAGCTTGGAGCGTAGAATACACACTTTCGCTCTGTCTCCAGTCGCCTCCCTTTACTACACATACGTTTGTTGCATGTTCTTCTGTAGGAAACTTAAAATTATTGGTTTATATGATTCTAAGAGAAAATAATAGATAGAAGGTAATTTTCTGATCAGTGGTCAGAGACACCGTTTAGGCTAGCGTTGGACAAACATTGCCCGTCAGATCATAATGATGATAACTTTCTAATCAGAATGCCATAAATGAGACACACTGTGATGCTGCTCGCACAGTTTCAATAAATACAGTTCACTGCCAAGAAAGCAGTTTCTAGCTGCGTTGCAGATAACGTTAGTTTACTTCAATTTAGACTAATTTACCAAGTTTACAAGCGCACTGGCGGGTGCTTGAGGCAATTTATGTTAGCCAAGCATACTCTAAGTACTTCCGCGTAAGCCATACTCTGTTACCGAGTTGGACCGGTTTAATTCAAACGTATCTCACAGACTTCTGGATGTGTAAAATAGCTGCTACAAGCATCGACCTGGCTTTGATTTAACAAACTCCTGCAGGTTATTATGAAAAATTCCTGCTCAAATTATGTGCCTTACTTACGTTTCACACGGCAAATTGGTTAGTTAATCTTTTCTTTTGCTTGGTTGTATTGGAGCTTGATCATTGTATAATATATATTACATATCCTTGGATGAAGCAGGATGAAGCAAAAACGTGGAAAATTTCAAACAAAATTTTAAACCGGAATTCCGGTTCCGGTATGGTTTTTGCCCTTTGCCGGAACCGCAACCGGAACACGATTTTCGCCGGAACCGGAATTCCGGTTACTTCCTGATTATTACATAATGTAATTATCAAATATATATCTTTTACGTAGATAAAGAATATTAGAGATTTCGTCTTAACTTAATTCTAGGTTATATACTAAGCACACATATCTGCTGTGTTGGACACGGTCGGCTAATGGTTTGAATCGACCGTTCTAAATTCCCAAGTATTTTAAATTTTCAAAAAACCAAATTTTTCATAAGAAACAACCCAAATAGATATTGTATGTATATATTTACGACTGTGAGTATCAAAGGATGTTGTTGCTTTCATATTACGCAGCATGGAATTATATTTTATATTAGCGATCAGCTGAGCGAAGTGTATATATGAAAAGCTTATTTTCGTTTTTGGTTTATTCCGGGCATGCATTATACGGTTTATATGCACGTGGCCTTTGCCGTTATATATTGCCCGGCGTTTGCCCGTCTGTCATCAGTAGAAGCCTTTTACGCTTGCTTTCACTTTGAGACATATAAACATGTTTTGAGTAGATAGCTGTGATCGGCTTAGCTTACTTTTCCTCAATTACTCTGTGTGATGGTTTAGGCCATGAGTTTATTTCGTGCGAGATCTATAATATGCATCATTATAGGTTTATGATTTACTTACATGTATATCTACAACGCCATTATTGATGCTTTTTATATAAAGCTGGTCCGTCTTGATTGCAACACCTCCCACAAAAACTACGTTTTGAACACCATTGATTTTATGGTATATATAATTCATCAAAACCTTGGTGTGACCAATTTTGATTTTGGTTTAATGTACAGCTTGGTTGTAAAATACACAATCAGGTTTACGTCGTTTCTTCACTGCATGCATTATATAAACCAGTCGTAGTGGAACTTAGTAATAGTAACGGCATTAGTAATATGAACTTACTCAATGTCTTGGCAATAGATTATAACCTAGACTACAATGAGTATACTAGTCGGTAGTGGAACTACATTTGTGAGCGGAGCTTGGGCTGTGGCATTACCAATGTACTCAATTTTATGTTCTTCAAATAACTACATTGTTTAGGGCATAGGGCTTTATCATTGGTAAAAATATTATATTTGAATTCGTCGACCCAAAAAACCCTATAATGGTTTGATCGAAACGACTCTATTTCAATAAATAACACAAATATTGCAAAATTCTCTATTTTAGCTGCATAAAATTAACTAATTAGCTAATTACTAATTAACCACTCAAAATTTTTTAATCCCAAATAGCAGGTGCACACTCTGACATGATAGGCTTTCAAACAAAAAAAAGTTTTGTAAAATCCGTTCAGTGGTTCGGAACGGACGGACATCCACCTTTTTACTCCCAGACAGAAAATAAAAACGCTTCGCTCGGCTTCGCCGAGCTCCGCTCAATAAATGAATGAATAGTTTTATTCCGTTCGAACGAAAAGCAAGGCAAAGGAAGTCACGTGGCAGCATGGTGATGAATGGTAATCGAAGCACAGCAGTGAAATCATAGGACACGGAGTCTGAAAAAAATTTTGCCTATAACGTTCGTACTATACTATTCCTGTATGTACAATACATCTATTTTCTTATTTCCCCATGGAAAACTCAACGTATATGATGTTAAAACGACTCTACGACAAATAATTAAGCTGTTATGAGCTTAATTAGGGTGTGAAATAGTTAATTAGCTTAATTAATGATAAAATTGGCAAGTTGACAAACTTCTAATATATCAGGTGCACATCGTCACATGATAAGCTTTCAAACAAAAAAGTTTTTTGAAATAGGTTTAGTGGTTCTTGAGGTCCATGAAAGACTAACGGACGAACGGACATCGACTTTTTTGCTCCCAGACAGAAAATATAAACGCTTCGCTCGGCGACCTCGCTCCTCTCAATGAGCTGTGTCATTTCAATAAATTCATGGCTTATAAGCTGTACCATTTCAATAAATTCAGTGTTCCCAGATCACAGATTTTGAATAAAGTAAGAGTTTTATATTGTTAAGTTGAAGCATTTTCGTTACTGTTAATGATAAACCCGCTGTGCATATTTTTTTATTTCGTGCGCTGCATAGCAGTGGTTGACAATGCTAGCCATTTCGGAATATAAAACCAAGGTAATTTGGCGTTTTCGTAATGGACTGTGTTGTGCTCCTGTTATGCGTCGTTCAGAGATCTGCGTGCACGAAAAGCACACCGTAGGCTATTGCAGAGACCGATATATTTTCGTTATGTTATTGTAGAGTGTAAAGCTTTTCCATTTTGGTTCCAAGAATAGCGTTGCTCATAAATATTGTTGTTGCAACAAGGTTTGCTTTTAGTGCACCTAACAAAGAAACTATATTGTTGTTGCAACATCAATAGTTTGCTCAATGCCATTGTAGCGACAATAAAATCTAACATAAATGCAGCGACAATAGTTTTCTCGTAGCATGTTAGCAACATTAGCAGTTACGGATATATTTAACTGCAATATAATGCTGGCTTCTATTGCATTAACGATAAAAATTTGGTAGCTATTGTAACGACAATAGCATTTATAAATTAATATCGTGTTTCTGTTCACAAATATTAATGCGATTGTTATAAAAATTTGGCCTATTGTTTCAACAATAAACATAGGTTGTTATTTGTACCTGGCTTGTTTAATATTTAAAAGAAACAATAATATGGTTGGCCCGCTGCTTGCAACTTTTAATCTCTTGTAGCGGCCCCTCTGCTGCACAGTCGGCCACAGTCGATCATATTGGTGTCCCCTCCAGTTCGTTATTGGTGTCTCACCCCGTTTGACATTGATGGCGCCTTCCAGTTTGATATTTGTACCCTCTCCAGTTCGATATTGGTTACCCCTCCAGTTTCATAGAACTGTCTCTCCCCAATTTGACATTAGTGCCCCAGTACAGTTTGATATTGGTGCCCCCCTCCAGATTGATATTGGTTCACCGTCCAGTTTGATATTGGTGCCCCCTCCAGTTTGATATCGCTGCTCCCGCTAGTTTGATAATGGTGCCCCTGCAGTTTCATATTGGTGCCCTCCTCCAGTTTGATATTTGTATCCCCTCCAGTTTGATGTTGGTGTCCCCTTCCAGTTTGATATTGGTGCTCCCTTCCAGTTTAATACAATTGCCTCCCTCGAGTTTGATATTCGTGTCCCCTCCAGTTTGATATTAGTGCCCATCAGTTTGATAGTGGTGCCCCCTCCAGGTTGACATTGGCGCCCCCTCCAGTTTAATATTGGTGGTGTACCCCAAGAGTTTGATACTGGTGCCCGCTCTAGTTTGATATTGGTCGTTACAATAGCTACCAAATTTTTATCGTTAATGCAATAGAAGCCGAACTGTCCAGTTAAATATATCCGTAACTGCTAATGTTGCTAACATGCTACGAGAAAACTATTGTCGCTGCATTTATGTTACAATCTAATGACGCTACAATGGCTTTAAGCAAGTTATTGATGTTGCAACAACAATATAGTTTCTTTGTTAGGGGCACTAAAATCAAACGTTAATGCAACAACAATATTTATGGGAAACGCTATTGTTGGAACCAAAATAGAAAAGCTTTACACTCTGCAATAACATAACGAAAATATATCGTCTTTGCAATAGCCAGATCTCTGTGAACGACGTATTAGCGGACTGTGCTTGTAGCAAGCATTTATTTATATATGCTAAAACGACGGACCTTTCTCATTTAAAACCAGCGTTACATCGTTGCCGGTAACCGGATTGTAAAATTGTAGGCATGAAAGTCGTTATTATGAGTTGTGTTACTTATCATGCGGTATGTTCCGCCTTTATCTTAGTAACCATTGCGTAGGCGCGATTGGTGCTCATTTTAATTTAAAGGAACTCTAAGCTATAGCATGCAATATTTAACAATTTTGTTTTACACCTGGTTTGGATCACCAACCAGTATCTTTATCTTTTGGTTATCAAGGAGTAACATCAATTTCTTTTCCCATTTTCCCGTTCCGTTCAAATACGTCGATATATACCCGTTCCTTTAGGGGCAAAAGTTATACTGTAGTTGAACGGTAAAATGTATTTGAGATTTTAAGCATTTTTTGAATCTAAATTATCTGACAAAGTAAACCATAAGTGTAATGGTATTCTTGGTGCCACTTAATATGTCTTTTAACTGTATTCACTTGTAGCCCGCGTGAGTCCTAACTAAGATTGTCAGCTAAAGTTAATTCGGATATGCACAATTTCAATAAAGTCCAAGGAATTTCGAGTTAATCTGAATCGTTTTATTTGCCAATAGTATATTTGTACTCAAAGTTTGCTTCAATGCTATGTAGTTGTGGGGACAACTCTCAAATATGTTCGAAATTTTTACATATGTGAGTTTGGTTCCAATGCAACCGGTAGTTTATTAGACCATCAACCAATTACACATCAATATATGTGTATACAAGAAAAATCAGTTACTTACATCAATACAAGCACACAATATAGCACTCCGATTGAACGATCAATTCACGTAACGTCAGTAATTCACCGATTGTGACAACGAACTGAGGACCTAAGCTCACAATTAAGGATGTACCGGATATCCGGCCTTTTCGAGGTATATATCCAGTATCCGGCTGGATACCGGATAGTTTATTACCGGATAATAACCGCATAGTAAGGTACGACAAGGGTTGTGAATTATCCTTCGCTGTCAACACAGTGATATGAACAATGGGTTGCGGCTGATTAATAATATCGGATCTTGTGTCTTGTGACATCGGATACAGGATATTTGTTTGCCAGATCAGATAGTATGGCATGTATTGTTGGCAATGTAGATTGACTGTTGACCATTGATGGGACCTTTCGTCATTAACTCATCAGCGTCTTCCGTACCATTCAAAACTCGGCGTGCTAGTCAGATCAGCTGAGTCCTTTCATATTTCGAGACAACGTCCTTCAAATCCGGTTCAACATATAAAATTTACAGCAATCAACGTATAAAGAACACACTTACGGTTATTGCGCGGCATTGTCGTCATCGCCATCGATCAACACTGTCGTCATCGCAGGACAGTCGAGCGTCGCAGGACATCGCTTATGTCTGAAATCAGCACAGCGCAGCAGTAGGACGGTGTCTCGATGAACGTATGGAAGGAATCAGCTGACCTGACGTTGATGAGTTAATGACGAAGGGTTCCTTCAATGTCCGTACCAGTATTTTGTATCCGACATCTCAACCTCAAGATCCGATATTATTAATCAGCCGCAACCCATTGTTCATATCACTGTGTTGACCACGAAGGTATCTGTTCACATTGTTCATATCCGTTCAGGCGTTCACGACAGATTATTCAGCCCATCTGCCATTCATCCACTCGCCACGGTAACAGCTTTGGATTGGGCTATGGACGCTTCCGGTAGCAAGGGACGCCTAACTCCCTTTCTCCACGCCACTTGTGGAGCCGTAGCTGGGACAGTCAATGTTAATAGTTAAAGTTCATGCAACGCAGATTGTCATGTAGGAAAATCAGTTCTGCCATGTCTGGAGCAAGCCGATTACTTGCATCAGTTATGACGTTCTTCGCGGAACTGAACACTCTCACTACGCACACTGGTGGCGGGTACCGAGAGATATCTCTTCGCAAGGGTCGAAAGCATCGGAAAACGTCCAGCGGACATTCGCCACCACATCGACGTCTCGTGTAACACGTGGCTCTTTGAGGTACCGGTCTAGCTCATCAGCACACGGCATACTCTCAACTACCGGCACCGCATCAGATGTTGAGGCGACGGCGTCGAAACATTCCCAAATACCTATGGCGGCACGTTTTTCTTGCGGTTCCTCAACTGGATCATCGCCGCTGACAGCATAGTCGCTGGGATTTGAAATGATGGCAGTTTTCAATCTGGCTATGTCACGTTTCGAAATAGACGAGAGCTTAAAACGAGGGTCTAATGCCTGTGCTATCAACGGAATGAGATTTGTTTTCCAAAATTTAAAGCGCTTGTTCAGAGATGCAATCAGGTCATCCTTCATGGTTTGAACACCGCTGTCGTCATGTGTGTTCTGCAGCAAATTTACTAAGCCCGTGATCCCCGGTGAAACCAATGAAACGATGGAGCTGTCAGATGACAAGTCTCGAGTCAGCTGCTCACACGGGCCTAGCAGTTCGACCAACCGAGCGACCAGACCCCATTGCTGGGTGGTAAAAATTTGTAGATCGTGATCCGATGCAAAGACAATGAGATCCGCTTTCTGCTCCAAAAGGCTGAGAATCATGTAATAGGTTGAATTCCATCGAGTTACAACATCCTGAACGAGCCGTTTTTGGGGCACATTCAGCTGCACCTGCAATTGCGTCAATTGGTGACTGGAAGCCGCCGAATGATTGAAGTGAGTAACAATTCGCCGGCCCACAGCACAGAGATCAGTAATAGCCCGCTGGCTCAACAGTGCATCATGGACAGCAAGTGATAGCGTATGAGCCGCACAAGAAACGCCGCTTATGTCCAAGTTCCTAAATGCTTTGCACATATTAGCACCGTTGTCACGTAATACAGCGTGTACCTTGTCGTGTGGAATAGGCCACTCGTCTAAGACCTCCATGGTTTTGTCGGCTATGGCAGCGGCAGTATGCAAACCAGGGAAGTGTCGAGTGACGAGAACCCACTGCTTCCTTTCAAACTCATTGTCGACCCCATGACAGGTTATGCTGATAAACGACTGCTTTGTGACCTCGGATGTCCACAGGTCGGAAGTGACGCTGATGAAGTCAATAGCATCAAGTTCTGTAACCATACTATCTTTTACTGATCTGTATAAGCCAGGCATGACATTTTCGCGGAGGTACTTGCGCAAAGGCATAGTATGTCGGCGTTCGAGATGGTTGTTGAGTCGACGGAAGCCCAGATCTTCGACGATCAAAAACGGTTGGTTATCCACCGCGATCATCTCTGCAATTAGCCGATGAATTTCGTTCTCCTTGGGAGAATTTATATCCCAAATCTTTGCTGTTTCGTAGCTCTGTGCCAGAGTTAGCTGTCCGGGCTTCCGTGTTGATGCAGTTGCCACTTCCTTTGTTTCCTGTTTTGCGTCGGATTTTGCGATCATTGCCTTGTAACTGTCCGGGTGTTTGCTCTCCAGATGATTCTTCATCGCCTTTGTGCCAAAGGACTTTGGATCTTTGCCTGCACGAGAAATTTGCACCCCACACTCGTTGCATTTTGCACGAAGATCGAGAATTTCAGCTTCATAATAATCCCAGATACTATTTCGTTTCCTTGACGCTGACATATTATTACGAACTTAATCTAATTATTTATGAAAAAATTATTTATGAGGTATGTATTTGGATGTAGGTATGCAAACATGCAGGTATGTATTGTCACAACTATCCGGTATCCTGCATTCGGCTATCCGGTTCTGGAAGTGTACCGGATATCCGGTATCCGGTGAAATTAGCTATCCGGTACATCCCTAGTAGAATTCATTGATAATGTATAATCATCAATTTCCAATGCCTCGGATATATGTTTATAGTTTGCGGGCTCCGCTGGTGTGAAAAATATCTGAGACCGTGGTATGGGCATAGTGGCGGTGCACAAGACTCTAATTTCGGCTGTTATTTGGTGATAGTCATTAGATATAACAATCAATTTGTTTCATCATCAAGTTGGTGAATTCAAAGTGTCCAATATGTAATTTAGACAGACGTACACAGCTTGCGTCGCTTTAATAGTTGAAGAACTATACCCGCTTATTATGTATTGAGGGACTCACAATGTGTATACATATACACGATTCAACCGACATAGGCAAAGCCGAGGTTATATATGTTATACACAGGAAGGGATGTTCACGTTATATATAATGTCCCCAACTTTTAGAACCTATGTACATTACACAGTGTCAGGCACACTGGTGACAACAGAGTGTCTTGGACACCCCATATCGCTTATGAATTTTTTCAAAGTTAGGGTATTGCCACTAGGAACAGTGTCAAGCACGCCGTGTCTTCTTGCAATTAATTGACTGTGTGGGGCATTATTTCATCAACGTTAGTATGGCCTAGATACAAATACCGAGAATTTGGAAAAAAACTACACAGCACAGTGGATTAATAAACGGCATTAGCTACAGACGGTGTCCATTGCAGTTAATTCGCACCGAATTGGTACTAACGGTGTGTACGAATTGGTAGCAAAGGGTGTGCGCGACACAAAGAAAATGTAGTACCTAGGGGTGTGTCGTCACCGTCGGCAATTCATTTGCAGTATGGGCGCCACCCTGACTGTTTATACGGTAGGGACGCGACTACATGGGAGAAAAGTTCCAAACAGCGGGGACGTATAACGTGAACGCCATTTAAATTCCCGCACCTTGCACGCAGTACTCTGTGAAATCTGCTTTACACAGTATCTGTTACTGGTATTTTTATTTCAAATGTTAGTGTACAAATGAAACATCTTTTTTGTATAATATATGTAGATTTGTAATGAATCGATTAAAATTGGAGCCAAAGTATATTTTTTATATAAAATGTTGAAAGATTTATGTCAGTTTTATTTTTACATTCAAGTCTTATCGGCAGTCGAAACGTTACAGCAGTTTTATTGAGAGAGTTAACTTTATTGGCAAAGTATGCACAACGTATTACATATACATCGTAGTTGCGGAAGGTCCATCAGCTAAGTGGGGTAGAGCAACTGCGTCGTAGATTTTTGAAATTTTCAGGATCTCAAAATTTTTCAATGATAAAATTATCATAAGTTCCTCTGTTTTACCACAATTTTTTTCCTCCTTTTTTGACACTTTTTGTTCAAATTTACCGTGAGACTGGCTCCCAGCAGGTGATGGTTGTAGAGCCTTCAAGTGGTAGATTTGGCTTGAGGGGTGACCAATCCTTAGCGGGTAACCACCACATCGGAACATAGGTATAACATATTTGAAAGGAGAGTTAGGGCTACTCTGATTCGGGAAAAAATCTGAAACGGTACACCGTAGCCGTTTTTCGTAAATATTTCTTCTAGAGCTTGCTATTGGTACAAACGCATTTATAAATTAGTTGTATATAGTTTTATATGAAATATCAAGGTTTAAAATAAACGGTTTATAGTATATATTACTTTGAGCTTTGTCGTTGAGTGTTGATTATGTAGTTACCTTTTAATTTTTTATAAACTTTTAGACAATCCTCGTTATCATTGTTTAGGTAAATCGGTAATTTCGATATGCCATAAAAGCAAACTTCAGTTTCTGTTCAACCGGGATGCCATTGCGTTAAAGTGTGTGGTTATGTTTTTATAGCAGATTCTACTTTTCAGCAGCCAGTGAATTTTAAATCTATTAACTTCATAACCGTCCCAGTGTGGAGAATATGTCGATTTTTGTGGCCGAACTTCCTATGAACTTTATCTGCCAACATGATGCAGTTTTTGGGAATAAAACTAACTAGCTAAACAGCTCAGGCTTAGCAAGACATCATTGCTTACTTTCTGGTCAGCAGGGAGTAACCGGAATTCCGGTTCCGGCGAAAATCGTGTTCCGGTTGCGGTTCCGGCAAAGGGCAAAAACCATACCGGAACCGGAATTCCGGTTTAAAAATTTTGTTTGAAATTTTCCACGTTTTTTGCATCATCTTTGATCCAAACATATGTAATATATATTGTACAATGATCAAGCTCCAATACAACCAAGCAAAAGCAAAGATTAACCAAGCAATTTGACGTTTGAAACGTAAGTAGTGCACATAATTTCAGTTGGAATTTTTTATAATAACCTGCAAGAGTTTGTTAGCAAATAAAAGCCACGTCGATGCTTGTAGCAGCTATTTTACACATCCAGAAGTGTGTGGGTACGTTTCAATTAAACCGGTCCAACTCGGTAACAGAGTATGGCTTACGCAGAAGTACTTAGGGTATGCTTGGCTAACATAAATTGCTTCAAGAACCAGCCAATGCGCTTGTAAACTTGGTAAATCAGTCTAAATTGAATTAAACTAACGTTATCTCCAACGCAGCTAGAAACTGCTTTCTTGGCAAAGAACTGTATTTATTGAAACTGTGCGAGCAGCAACACAATGTGTCTCATTTATAGCATTCTGATTAGAAAGTTATCATCATTATCATGTAACTTACGGGCACTGTTTGTCCAAAACTTAACGGCACTAGCCTAAACAGTGTCCCTCGCCACTGATCAGAAAATTACCTTCTATCTACTATTTTCTCTTAGAATCATATAAACCAATAATTTCAAGTTTCTTACAGAAGAACATGTAACAAACGTATGTGTAGTAAAGGAAGGCGACTGGAGACAGAGCGAAAAGTGTGTATCTACGCTCCAAGCTTTGTAAGCATATTCGATTTGACACAGTATACGCAATGGTGTATAGTGGAAGGCATTTTTTGCTCTGGGTGTCCAAAAATCGACATATTTGATCGATAAATAAATATTATTAGCTTCCTCAGTCTCTTTAAAGTTTCAGAAAGGCAATAATACCACCGTAATACATTAAGTTTAATGCAAAAGTTATTTTTAATGTATTTTAAATTCACTATACCTTGATTTTTTCCTTCATCTGTTTTACTATATATAAATTTCGAAGACCAGGTTCCGGTTCCGGATCCGGTTTAAATGGACGGTTCCGGTTGCTGGTTCCGGTTCCGGTAAATTTCGGTTCCGGTTATTCCCTGCTGGTCAGCTATATACTTGCGCGTCACATTTTAAACTCGATATCTATTAATTGTTCTTTAGTTATGCGATAGGTTAATTTTCAGTTCCAAAAATACATATAAATTATAGCAAGTTTTACTTAATGCATTATTAGTAATTAAATTCAGTAAACGTGGTGTCATCAAGCTGTTTTCAAAACATTTATTTTGCTCGGGGCATCAGGCATCTGCACCATTATCCATGTTTGATTTATCTGGAAACAAATCGCCATAGACATGTCGAAAATATGGCGCAGTTCGCTTCAGATTACTGCTTCTCATCCTTCCCAAAGAGGTTCTTGATACATCGTACGACTTTTCGATACCAGTTTTCCGCAAAGGAAGACGTCTAAAATAAAGAAAATTTTATGTTATGGACTGTGATACTTGGAGAATTTATTAGCGACCTACCTGCGCTCCGTTGTCATCACATCAATATGACCCGGATTGACACATTCGTTGGAATACTGCAAAACATGATTACAAATACGCTGAAAGTATTCATTATTGATCTACGCAAGAGGTACACTTGTACTGTTAATAGCTTTGCGGCTCTTTTAACAATTTACGAACTAAGTTCAACTAAACTAGATGCTTCGCACGGACCGTTGGGTTTCTACAATTTTGGGGCCATTTATTCTACATGTTTCTATTCTACTTGTTAGTATTTGTATTTGGCATATTAATTCCGCGTTCATCAGATCACAACGGGGCAAATGACATAGCAACGACTTTAATTACCGTTTGTTAGTTTCACAATGATTTAGAATGTAACAGCCTGAGCTTTTACGCCGAGTCTTAAATACTCAAAATTAGGCCATAAGGACTTCAAGTTCAGTGGGTGAAGGGGGATTGGATACCGGTGGAACGTGATCCAGGGATCTGTTTGTGTATTATTCATAACTTTGTCAAATAAAATAAACATATTGTTTTGCTGTAAATGCATAATCACGCTCCACCAGCCCGAGGTGCGCGGCGTGATTTTACACCAAAATTGAATCAAAATTCTACTGTTGAGGTATGCGATCGATCCCAGGATTGTTATTGCTTAAAGAATAATAATAATTTACTATGGTGCAGTTGATTTATATCGGAATGTGGTGCGGGTGTGTAGCCGGATCGGCCGGGGTCAAGGGGAAAGATTTCACGATTCTATCACAATTTGACTTAACAATTTTGTTGATTGGGTGCCCCAGGGTCGATTCCGGTGCGCATCCGTGGACGATAACGTACATACATATTTTTGTTGTTTGATAAAATAATGTATACCGTGTATGTGTCCGGGTGTCAGGATGGGACGGGGCGTCGTGCGAAACCCCTGCGACAAAACGCAATTGGGATTTTTCATAATGGCCTCGGGTTCGCGAGCTTATCCTGACACGCCGGCGGAAAATGACAAGTATTTTGTGTGGTGCGGGATGATTTGAATACATGAAACGAGAGATAAATTTTACTTAATGCGAGAAAGTTTCATTTTACAACGGGTGTAAGAATTTTGGGGTTTTTACGTATTTCGAACCAAAAGTGGGACATTAAACTATCATTAGGGCTCTATAAGGTTTCAAAATTACTCATTCGGGCCAACCTAACCTCAACCCGTAAGTACTTACGGACCCCCAATCCGGCGTTTAAACTCCCAAACTTTAAGGTCCTAAATCACCACAACTAAAACCAAAACTCCCAAATTTTTCGAGCCCCGTACAACAATTAGGTCCTGTACTAACTATCCCGCTGAAAACGGGGGCCACCCGCCCCAACGGACCTCCGCAGGACCCCCATAACACAGTTGGGACCCAAAATTTTATCATTCGGTACCTACAAAACGGCCTCTAACGGGCCACCTATAGGGGATACCTAAGATATTTTATTTTAGTCAGTAGGCGACCAGCCAGGCCATGGATATGATCCCGTCCCCGGCCGCCTACTCCTCTCCATTCCTGAAATATAAATAAAAATATAAAAAAGTCCTGGTCTATTTCTAGCGCCTAAAGCGCTTTTATATTTGAGAAGCTGAAAAGCCCTCGCCGGACAGCGCGAGGTTTAGGTTGTTTTGGCACCCTTCGGCCACTGCTGCTGATTACATTGTTGTTTTCTCCTGTGCCAAGCGACGATGCCCATTAAGAGCTAAGGGCCGACGACATTAATAAATTTGCGACGTTGTTCGATTTATGCTTGTTTGATGTTCTATTAAAATATATATTATTATGATTATGTATGGCGGTATGCGAGTTTTAAAATTTCTTTTTGGTACAAGTAAGGGACAAAAGACATCGGGAAAAAAAGGGGGGGGGCAGAGCAGAGTATAAAAGCAGACTGCCCGATTCCCCAATCGGAGCCAGTCGAACTTTTGAGTTGTTTTGGCGGTTGTCGCCATATAAATTCTATGTTTTGCCTAGGTTTTCGCTTTATGTTTTCTTTTAGATTCACCAGGGTGGTTTCTCACCGTGCCCCCACGATGGAGAGCCTCCTCTGGATTTAGAAGTTTCACAACCACGCAAGGGCTGCCCTTTGCGGACGTTGGGTCGTCGGAAGGATGCTCCGCGCGCCCGTAAAGGACGGCCCGTCAAAATTCGCAAAATTGTGCCAAATCTTTTAAAAATTTATGTCCACGAGTATTTCGACTGGTTCCCCGCTTCTCTGACGCTTTTCCTGTTTATAGGTCCGAGGAGTGAATAAAATTCTTATTCTGAAACAACCGATATAGAGAAAATTTACTGCTCTAGGGCAAATAGGAGTGATCCAACTTTTTGTTCTGAGGCGAATGTCAGGGAGCAAAATTTCCAGGTTATTGCAAAGTTAGTGACCAAAATTTCTATCCTGAGCGATCGAAATTAAGAGTTCTACTTTAGGGCAAGAAATTCTTAGGAGTGCCGAGACAGTCGCGATCAGCGTCGCGGTTTCGGGCGGTTGGCGGTTCCCGTGGGATACGCCGCAGTGTCTCTATAAATTTTGGGGATGTGCTCATTTTCACAAAAAGGGGAAAGGACCCAGGCACCCCAAGTCGTGCAGCTACGGTGACCGGGAGCCCTGGGAGTTTGGCCTTGATCGAAAGCCTCTGCTGTCCCTGGCATGTCGTCTCGGCAGGCCAAGGCGCCCGGACTGCTTTCTGCTTCTCCCCTTTCGAAGGATATTGTGGACCGTCTTCCGACGGGCGACGAACCGGGACTGTTTCGGCTAAAGGTCGATTCGTATATAGGTTTAGATAAAAAAGTTCAGGATGCGAGAAGACACGGTCAAAAGTTGCTTCTAACTAGATTTTAGCTAAAACTTATAGGTAATGAAGGGAATGACTCGGGGGACGTAGCCGTTTGCATCCGCGGGTGACACGAGTTGTCCCCCGTTTGTATGAAATCGAGCAGCAGCGTCGGATCCACATTCGTTCGCTGTTTTCTTTTGTTTCCGGTTAGTATGCGATGCAAACGACTGCGGACCAGAGCCCGGTAAAATTTTCAGGAATCTCACCTCACCTAGGGTTTCCAATGCGTAAAGGATAAACATTGTGGATCACTAGTCCAGCCACCTTTTCATTGGAAAAAGGGGTAGCATTTTCATGGGTAAGAGAATTAAATTGACGAGTCCTACTTGATCAGATGTTGAATAAAAATTTATTGGGTTTATTGGGGAACTAATTATTACATTAGGGTATCTTGCAGGGTACCCGAAATTAATAGTGTTGTAATATAAGCATTGAATATGAGTGCAGTGTGCCCCAATTTGGCGATATTATTAAAATGTGTCAAATACCAAGAAGAGGATTCAATAGTAAACCGATTGAACCATGTGTGTCATGTATCAAGCAGCTAGGTATCGCGTTTCATTTCTTCTTGGACCCGGTAAGATCTCAGGAGTCTGTTTTCGACAAGAACACGTAAGGATTTGCGAACCCAGGATAGTTCCACGCCATAGTGAACAAGCCATCCGCAAGTCAGCTGATGCAAGCCATGTGAATCTCCCAGCTTTCATACCCGAGCCATCAGCCCTTGCCTCCCGCACTATGTCTGCACTTGCTTGAGCGTTCAGGAACACCCTAGCCGTGAACCCTTCGCAGCCAACTACCCCTTCACTTAGTTCGCAGCCGGGCATATAATCGCGAACGGCCACGGTTTAGGTACTCAAGGGACTGGGGCCCTCGCCTCAGTGCACTAGTGTTATTTTAGGTATTAGTTAAACTCCACTAGGACTAGAACGGGGAATGACGTAAAGAGCCACACCCACAAGTGGGCCGTTAGGTGGATCACGACCGCGCATCAACCAGCATTTAGGTTAGGATTCTATATTCACGCACGACGAAATCGGGAAACCCCGCCAAGCCTATACTAGGATCAGAGAATCCCGCTTAAGGGAATAAGTAAATTATGGGGGAAAGGCGAGTCAGCCTTATTACCTGTGAGCAGGCTTAAGGGTTGACTCTCCCTCGGGGGACCTTCATGTCATTAGACACGTGGGCCAATATAGGGGCCAGGCCGAACACCCTGGTAAACCCGCCGGCAGCCTACTAAGCTAAGCGGTTTCCCTAGGTCATCTCATAGATCACCGGGAAGTCGTGGAAGCCGGGGTTGTCCGGGCACCACAACCGACGAAAATTCGTGGTGCAGCTGGGATCCCTTAGAGCCAGAACTGGTCGTAGTACATTATATTAGGAACATTATTTATTTGCTTAAAACACAAACGACTTCAAATTTTAAAATTCAGGTCCTGGCGGGAGTTTAACACACAACTTCAGGAGTGGTAGGACGGGGCAGTGCGTTAGACCTCTCGGCCACGTTTTAACGAACATATCTTGCATTACATTGCGGGTGGCTTGAACTGTGGTGCAAGTTTCCCACAGAGGTTTGACACGGTGCAGATCTTCTAGTTTTAATAATATAGAGCTTGTAGAAAGTAACAGCAATAAACCGGACCGAGACGGCAGAAATAAAACAAGGAAAGCTAGCTATCCGAATTTCGCGGTTATAGCGAGCAAAACCGTTATAAAACCACTAAACTTTTTCAAAGACCATTTGGATCACCCATTATAAATCCTAGCCCTTGCGAAAACTGGAAAAAATCACAGATTGCTGCGGCAGTTGTTTAGCATACTCCAAGGTTACGTAGCAGCACAAGAACGATTAGCGGTTGCTATTATCTGCGCAGGATACACCATTCTGTTTCGAAAATATTATGGTAGTGTACAAAGACAAACACAGTAATCTGGCGGCAACAACTATGACTCCTCATCACATTGATGGATATGGCTAATTGTGGTATATAACTAAGCTACTGCGTAAGAAGTATACATTTTTACATTTATCTATACTAATGTTGGGCAACGGCCAATTTTGAAGTCAAACGTCAAACGCAAAATCCGCGGCCAACTAGCATCGGCCGGGCGACGGCAAATGGAAGGCTGATTGCGAAGAAGCTTCTCTTACTACGATAAGAGTTTGATATTCGTAAATGGTTCTTGAACATTTGTTCAAAAATCGATTTGCATATGAAGGTTTTGCACGGCGTACAATGACACGGCTAAAGTGGTAAATCCTGTACCAAGGCCGACTTATAGTTAAACTGTATTGTATTTTATTTAGTCGACTGTCGGCTTTAAGGTCTATGATTGGAGATGGACGCATATTAACCAATAAGGAACATATTGCAGACTGAAATATAAATAAATGGTACTAGACTATTCAAAATCTTTGCATGTTGGTTATAGGCGATTATCTACATCAAAAATTTCTAGTAATACGGTTTAATTCACTTTCTATACAGCAGTAAACATACAAGTCACAGCTAGCCTAGCGACGGCCTATGATAGAACAACACTAATCTGCACTGATTGGTGAGCAGGGATTCGTTAAAGTATATATTTCCCCGAAACTTTTTGATTAATAATGTGAGATTTGTTTTAATTTGAAACTTTATAACAGATGAGTCGATTTGGCTCAAATAGTCGCAGCGTTTATACGTTCACACTATCTGATCAAATTTTAATCTAACTTTGAAATCGTTGTACCATTGGTGCTTTTCCATTATCCTCCCTCAGCCCGAATTTTTTCAATTTTGAAAATACAGAGCTGATTTTGGTACCAATCGATCAGCTCGATGAGGCGGTTCTGAAAATACTCACTTTACCCATATCCGTGAGAAAATTTTTTTCGATTTTTTGAGATCCCAATCAATGGTCACCGCTCGGGAACCCAAAAATATTTTTCATCGGAATATGGTCATGTTTGGTACCATCCGACTCGGCTTGATGAGAGAAATCCATTGGTGTGTAGTAACGCCACAATTAGAAATATAAGAGGGCCCAAGTAACCCTGAGGGCGGTACGTTATAACGTTAGAAAAAGGAACAGCTTAAAGCGGGGGGTTCGGGGGACTGCAGCCCCCGACTTAGGCTTAGTGTATGTCTCATATAACGACCTTAGCTTAGGCTAAGACTAAGGCTTAATATATCGAGAACGGCATGGTCTGCATTTTATTTTCGCCGCTCAGGGTTCTTGGGCCCTCATAACTTTCTAGCGGCGGCATAGATTTCAATATGCTATACATCAGTAGATTTATTTTATCAAGTCGAGCCGAATGGTACCAAACATGACCATATTCCGAAGAAAAAAATTTTGGGTTTCCAACGGACCTCAAAAAACCGAAACAAATTTTTTTTCAGGGATATGGGTAAAATGAGTATTTTCTGAACCGCCTCATCTGAATCAATTGGTACCAAAATCAGCTCTGTATCTTTAAAATTGACCAAATTCGGGCTGGGGATAATAGAAAACAACCATTTTATTTTGTGACCAGACCATTTTACAATGTGAACACTGCTGAAACTTCTGTAGCATGTACTACAGCCAATCAAAGAGGATGTACATATACTTAAAAATTTTAAGCTCATTACAATTTTTAAAGCATTGTGATTTGCAATAATATATATGTTTTTCCATTATACAATTCGTGTTCAAATTTTAACCGTAATTTTAGCTCAAGTAGTGAACTAAAAGTTTGAATGTACAATCGCAGTTTAAATATATATCCTCGCAAATATACCTACAGAATTCATCTCACTGTTTATAAAGTTTCCAAATATAAAGAAGGAGAAAGCCGCTTCCGCTGTTTTATGCCCCTGTATACGCGATATGTTTGTATTTATTCTCAATTACTATCCTTGTTAAGTCGTGACATGATTTAATTACTGTAGGTGTTACAGCGATACTTATAATTCAGCAACGGCTAGTTGAATCGATTTATAGGGCTGAAACTCGTCTTAATGCGAACTAATGTTCTTTTCAAACTTTGATTTCCAGCTTCATATCGTGACATATGGTCACTAGAAAAATCTATTTTCACACCTCTTTACTATAAAAATTGTAAATTTTCTTTTTTTTTTAATTGCAACACATATAAACTCCCAAGCGGGTTCATCAATAATGTTACTTTCAGCATAATCTTCGTTTCTATATATTCTTGTCAGCCATAGGACGCAGCTTCCATCTTTTGAGGTTTAGATTTCAAATTTTCCGATATCACTAAGAACTCGTTTCTTCCACTAAAGCATAAATATGGATTTTTTGCGCGTCTTGATTCTCGTCTTTTATGGAAACTACTTTTTAAACGATATGCGTTATAAAAATTAATTAAGTACGTTCGAGTAGTTTCGATGGTAGTTGTGTTCCTGCCATTGGAGGCTTTTAGTATAATTACTTAGTTCAGTGGTAATTTTTAGTACTAAATTTAACAAACATGCAGTGGAATATTCCTTAATGGACAAGAATTATCTACTGATATTTATCAGAAGAACAATTTATTTAAGAAACTTCACAAACGTAAAAGAAAAAATTCTCCGTAATATATAGACAAGGTTCCATCAGAAATACGAGATATTAAGAAAAATCTTGTACAGATTACCTATGAAAATTATTTAAAATTATTATAATGGATGCAGCGACCTGTGGGACATTTATAGACACACATCAAATTTGATAATATTGAAGTTAGTTTTTCTTAGTAAACTTCTTTTTGTGGAAATTTTCGGGCTACAACAGTTCCACCCTACAACCTATAGGCCTGATGAAATATCTTTCACCGCGATATGTGTAAATAGTAGCTCATCTATGCGCCCTGTTTATGGAGCTTTGTATGCGTCATATGTCACAAATAAAATAAGCGTGTAGTAATTAAGAAGACCGGTTGCTATTTGCTGTACACCTTTACATTATCAAAACATATGTATATACCCTTTGAAATAATCAGAATTCTGAGCACAAGGTAATTGTTATCATATATAAGATGTACCTGGCGAAGGGGCGAAAAGCTGACTTAAAATCTTTATGGAAATCCGTATTTTAACCAGTCGGCTGCGCAGGAGTGAGTGACTTAGCACACATGCTTTATGCACCATAGTTCATTTTTTACAGTACTGAAGTATTTATCATTACCTGTTTTATTACTTGCTTCCGCATTATTCAGAAATACTCAGTAGAAATCCGTCACGATCAGATCCGTAGATACGGTGGGAGGGGGCCAGGTGCTCTCAGGCGACTTATGATCCAGCTTTAGACCCTCTTCTGGGTTAGGGAAAAGCTGTAAATTTATTTTGGTGCTAGTACACGCAAATTTAAGAACATCTTGAAATTGTCACAGCGCTGCCTGCTTAGTTGGGTTAAAGGGTCTGCTGACAGCCTAACGATTGCGAAACAATTTGGTTCTACATCAAGCGACACGACTTCGGAGCAAATTGAGAAACATCACTGCGCGCTTATTAATGCTGAGATCATGATATAACGGTGGCAGTGTAATATTTTTTCGAAACCTACATGGTTCATAGTTACTTAATTGCGAATGACGAAAATACCCAAAACTGAGTTTAAGGAAATCTTCAAAAAGTATTTTTAAACAGATCTAGGTTGCAACCATTCTAAAAGCCTAATACTTTTTGAATATAAAAAAACGTTCTCCAACGGATGAAACCGCTGCCACAGGACTAAAATGGCAAATTGTAACGACTACACTATGCTTCATCACCAAGACAGTTTCGCTGGCGTTATAATGAAGGCCCCTGTTTCGATAATGTGATCTCACTATTAATAATACTAGTTGACGGCAAAGCAAAGAGGAATAAGACACCGTTCCCGTCGCCATGTCAGACCACCGTACACGAGTTTTGTTTGACCGAACCTCTGGCTTCGGAGGGTTATTAACCGTCTTTGCACTCTTTAGTATTGCAATCGTAGTGTGAATTTTATTTTGTTTGTGCCAATAGATTTTAGTGCAGTTTTCTAAGCAAATGTAATTTTTTAGTTACCTCACTCGCATAGTCATGCTCATTATCAGTGATTTACTGTTAGGAAATAGTGCGACGTCAGACAGTAAGTAAGGATCTCGTCCGAATAATAAGTAAAAGGGGCTTTTGTTAGTAGATGCCTGAACGCTAGTCCTGTATGCATTAGTGATACATCCCTGTTATTTTGCTGTGCATTAGTGTACATAGATAGCATGTTTGACATCTTGTGATTAAGTTTTCCCACTAGCCCATCACACTTTGGGTTGAAAGATGTTGTGTTGACTTTGCGTGTGTTTAGTAGAATGCAAGTTTGTTTAACAACGTCGCTGAGAAAGTTCGTTTCACGATCACTTAACAGTTGTTTAGGTGTGCCCCGTGAACACACATGAAGTTCTATACTATAAGTTTAGGGATAGTCTCAGCAGATATATCCGAAGTTGTATATGCTTCAACCCATTTAGTCAAGTATTCGCTGATAACCACTATGTATTTATTCCCGTGCTTTGTTTTTGGAAGTGGATCAAACCAATCTATTGCAATTCTGTCAAACGGTTTTGTCACTTCAAGGGGTAGTAATGGCACTTTACTTGTAGTTGTTTTGCCCTTTTTAGTTTGACAAGAGATGCATCGTTTCACATAGTCAGAGACCTCGCTATTTACCATAGGCCATAGTAATGTGTTATTTTGCTTAAAGTTTTACGTACATATAAGTGACCATCAAAGATGTCGTCGTGGTGGATTTGTATAATTTCTGGACGTAGTACTGAAGGCACCACAAGCAGTTTTCCTCTATACTATTTATATAATATTCCGTTGATGAGTTTATAGTTTTTTTGTGATTTCGACAGAAGTGTTGTTTGATAAGCTTTCCATTAACGATTTAGTTTCTCGATCTTCAATTTGTAATTGCTTGACTTCGTTTAAATCTAAATCTTCCTCTGCGGCAAGGTATAAGTTGTGGTTTATAGCATTAGAGTTATTTTGCATGGAAGTCGAAGTTGTCCGAATTGCAGCGCAAAGTGGTGCGCGATATAATGCATCTGCAACGCAGTTCTGCTTGCCAGGAATGTAATCTATAGTTAGATCATACTCTAAGAATTTTAAGCCCCAACGGGTTATTCTCAGTGAGGTATGTTGATGCTCTAGTAACGATTTAAGATGTCTATGGTCTGTGATGACAGTGAATGGTTTCAAGTATGAGTAAGTCCTAAAATATTGAACTACCCATACAATGGCAAGTGCTTCTTTTTCAATAACCGGATAATTGAGTTCCACCTTTTGTAAAGCACGACTGGTGTAATCGATTGGTCTTAAGTTAGTGTCTTGTCTTTGGCTTAATACTGCATGTATTCCTGCCCCACTAGCGTCAGTATGCAGATAGAATTCTTGTGCGAAATCGGGAAGAATAAGTATAGGTGCTTTAGTTAAGCATGATTTTAATTGTTCAAAAGCTTCAACACAAGAAGTTGTTCAAATGAACTTTATGTCTAAATAAAAGCTTATGTAATGGTTCAGCAATCGTACCATAGCGTGGAATGGATCGCCTATAGTAGTTAGTCATGCCTAGAAAACGTATAGGTTCTGTGGTATTCGTTGGTGTGCTGTAAGATTGCACGGCTTTGACCTTTTTAGGGTCAACTTGAAGTCCATTTTTGCCTACAATATGACCTAGAAACGATATTCCGTGTTTAACAAAATCGTGTTTGGTAATTTTCAATTTTAAATTGTGCATTCGCAGTCGAGTAAGTACTTTCTGTATAAGTTTAAGGTGATCCGAAAACGTCTCCGAAAAGACCAGTATGTCGTCAATATAACATACACATAATTTTCTAGTCAAGCCTCGAAGGACGTTTTCCATGAGTCTCTGGTAAATTGCAGGTGCATTGCATAGTCCAAGCGGCATGACTTTCCACTGCTGTCTTTTCTCTGTCATCATCTTTCATGGCTACTTGCTAGTAACCACTCATTAGATCTAACGAACAAAAGAAGTTAGCCTTTCCTAAGACGTCAAATAAGTCATTACAATTAGGTAGTGGATAGATGCCTTTCTTAGTGATCTTATTTAACGCTCTACAGTGTATGCAGAATCTTGTAGTTTCGTCCTTTTTTGGAACAAGAACTACTGGACTTAACCAAGGAGAGCATGAAGGAACAATAACTCCAGATTTTTTCATTTTAGCTACATGTTCATCTATTATTTGTTTTCAGCTTCTGAGATTCTATATGGCCTAGATTCTGCTGGACTTTTGCCCTCAGTATTAATCCTGTTTGCCGATATCAGTTTTTCCTAAGTTATGATTAGACTGTGCAAAAACATCCCGAAAGTCTATTGGTAAAATTCCAGAAGACTCATTCAACCGTCTGCAACGAGACACCGTACTTTCCATTTGTGTTTTAAAATCTGGAATATCAGTAGTTCTATGCTCTCTGATTTTTTGATTGCCTTTGATAGTAGCACCATAGTCATGATAAAAGAAAGATGTTCATTAGTCTGAAGTTCGTATGCATCTGCTAAGTGAGTGGTTTTAAAAAGTATGGCTCGATTAGGTTTTACGTTGCTTAAAACAAAATCAAAGTAGCCTTCCTTAGCAGATGTTACAATTGCACATGTTTCAAGTGATCGTTTAGCCAACTTTTCAAACTGAGGTAGCAAGATAACTGTTTGAGTCTGTATTAAATATATACGGTATCGCGGTAAGTACACTTCAGATTGTGGAGGTATAACTACTGTTTCCGCAGCTGTTACAGTATTCGGGCTAACCATTTTTCCGATATTCGCTTTAGTACCTGGTAATTGCAGCTCATAATTTTGAACATCCAAAGTGACTTTACCTAGTCGTCTTTGAAAGCCAACTCCAAGTATACAATCATACGGACAACAAGAATCTTCTGCTATCGTGAACACATGTACCAAAGTCTTAGTACTTATATTTATGTGTCTCAGAATTGTGCCGCGAAATTTTAAATCCTCTCCTGATTTTGCTGGAACGGTCGGTAATGTTGTCTTTGGTCTTTTTAATTTAGCAAAAGTATTGTGTGATATTATAGTATGACTAGAACAAGTGTTCCAAATTGACCAAGTATCCATTCCAAATAAGGGTACAGGAATTACGAAACTACCTGTTTCAAGACCACCGATTGGCTTTGGCGGCCAAGTATCCATTTCTATTTGTTCATCAAGAGTAAAATTGTCTGTATTTTGACTTGGCTTTCGATTCAGTTTTAGTTGAGAAGTTTCCTCCACATCCATTTCATGACTAGTTTGTCAAAAAAGTCTTCTTTTGCTGCTGCTGTGGTAACGTCGAAGTCTATGAGACATACTGTGACAAATTTTGTAGTTGTAGAGCAAATAAGTTAATGCCAGTGCAGCCGTTATACAAGCTACAATGACAACAATGTTAATGACAACTTGTACCGGTCTAGTTAATAACTAGCTAACTAGACCTGCCACGCCAGAAGCTACTCTTCCAATGACATGACCAACAGCAGATCCATATCCATCTATTATGTTTCCTACTCCTTCTCCTGCACCTCGAAGAACGTTGTAAACTATATCAGGATCACAAGATAAAGAGACGGTATAATTAATTAAACGATATATTCTCGCTATTGCTATGCGAGTTCGCTTATCCGCTGTGTCTGTCTGATATATAATTTAGAGTACGAAGCCTTACGAACTGATATTAGTTCTGGGGTGTTAAAAGTAAACGGTTGCCATTTGTGGGTCCAAATCAAGTCTAATGCTGTTTCTGTTACATGTATTCGATGAGTTAAGTTATTACCCGTGATCCTCGTTTTATCAACTTTGCGTATGCTTGGTGATAGTTGTGCACATGTTACTGAGTCTGGCATTGACGCCAAGTCTCTTGTTACTGGTATAAGTACCAAATTTGATTGTTAAACTCAACTGGAATGTATTCGTAACATGTGTTATTAATTTTGTTGTTCCAGTAGATTTTAGTTACATTTACATAAGACAGTGAAAAATAAGTACGGCCTCTCCGGAAATTTGTGAAAAGATATTGTCACGTTGCAGGAATGTTCTAAGTGCTATAGTCGGGTCAATTTTTAGAGGTTGTTGAACAACGTGCAGGAGTCATTGCCTGTTTGGGCACAGTTTACGCCACACTGACGCAAATTTTTTAGTTTCTATTTGCATTAATTTAGTTTTGAGATAGTTGAGTTTAAAATTTATTGAATCGATATTTTTGTTAGACAATAGAGTATGTTTTATAATTGTATTTTGTTTTTGGGACAAGAATTGTGGAAGATTTGTACTAACAAAGCTGACTGCAACACTTTCTTCTGTGATATAGATTTTGTTAGATGTCTTACAGCCTGTGTCATTGAGTAAGGCTTCTGTCAAAGTAAAGGCTCCCTGAACATCATCTATTATTAAATGTTTTCCAGCGATTTAAACTGTGTGTGAAGATTTATATTGGTATTTACAAAAGTTACGGTTAAGTACTGTGTTCCACACATATGTTGCTTCATCGGTTACACAAAATGATTTAGTAGCGTTGCAACTCGCAATGTCTCTTAAGTCTTTAGAAAGCAGCGTTCCGTCAAATGTAGCACCAGTTCCAGGTTGTATTATTAAATTATATGAAGTGTTACGCAAATCATAGCAACACCATTTGTATTTTACCTGAAGTGGCTGTTCAGTTGACCACGTTGTTGGTGTTATCTGACTCAAAATATTGCCATTAAATTGATGTAGAATATTTGCTTTATAGCATTCTTCATATGGGACGGAGCTAAGTAGTTTTTGATCCATTACAATACCTTTAGATCCAAAAAATCCTGTGCTAGTGCAAATCGCATGAGTGACAAGAATACATTTATAAGTGGGTATTTGTATTGGATCAGTTCTTGGTACAAAAGGTTTTATTTCGTGTCGTTCTACGTTCTCTGATGTAGGAGGTACACAGTGTACTGTTTTCGGTAAAGCGATGGCGTTCCCGTTTTTGTGTTGTCACAAATCTGATATTCAAACATCTGTGCGTTGCCCAACCTGATAGTTATTAAGTCACGAGTAATTAAGATTAGTAGATAATATAGTATTAGTAGTAATTCTGCTACTTTACTAAGTCTTCGTGTTTGATTAGTTTTTAGTTTTCAGTAGTTTGAATAGCATTTACATATCTTCGCTGCCTAGAAGGTGTTTTCGACGGTGAAATATACCTGCGCTGATAGTCTCGCATGCTAGCTCCGCTATAATCTCGCCTACCTATGTCTCGATAGTCTCGCGTTTGTGTTATTGTAATCTTGCTTACCGCGGTCTCCATAGTTTCGGGAATCGCTATATCTCTTATAGTTACGATCGGGTTTATGAGGACTAGTGTAACTATGATGATTCCTACGACAAAAATCACACCGCACGTTCCCAGTTGCCGGAGACCTATTCCTAAAATTCATGCTGCTATAATCTGTAACCCGGGATGGTCGCCTGTAGTTATCACTACAAGTCACATACGAAGGAGTCTCTGGTATTAGCATCAAGCTCAGGCCATGCTCCGCGTGCGAGAACCTTAATGGCTTGACCGAAATCTGTGACAGTCTCAGAATGAAGTTGTTTTCTTCGCAGAGCTCGTTTCGCTTGAATTTCTCACCCTCTGGTGCTTGTAGTGCAGTGCAAAGTTCCTTAATTAATGATTGATAACTTCGTTTAGTAGGTTCTGGTAATCCTCTATAGTATTCAAGTGCAGTGCTCCGCAAGTAGGCGGGTAAGATTTTAAGTTTTCTCTCCTCAGTCCAATTATTTGCATTTGCGATAAGTTCGAAAAGCTCGCACCATTGTTTGAAATCCTCACCTAATTTGCCATGATAAAAGGATAAGTCCGCTTGATATGAAGGTGTAGTTGTTGCTGTGTCAATATCGATGGCTTGTTCTTGTAGTGTAGCCACGAAATCAGTGGTTTCCTTTTGACTTTTGAGTAGCTGTAATATGTCATTATTTTGTTTCTCAAGTGCTCTCAACATACTTTCAGTGCTATCTCGAGGTGTTGCACCAGTAGAACTCGGCTGATCAATTGGCATTGTGCCCTTTTGTTTGCTATCAATTGCTAGGTGCCGGGGCGCTGTGAAGTGAAATGAAGTGAACGAGTACTGTTCGAAGGTAAGAAAATATGATCACTGTGGTTGAAATGAGCGAGTTCTGCTCGGAGACAGTAAAACTTGAACGAGTTTCCTTCGAAGAAAATTATGAAAGAACGAGTTCCGTTCGATGGCGGATATGTGAAAGAGTTCCGTTCGAAGGCTGTTACGTATGAACGAGTTCATTTCGATAGCTCCCTTGTGCGTCGGGCCGGCACTAGCGGTAGTATCCAGCTAAAGCAAAGGGCGCGACATCAAGTAAGAACTGTAGTCAGCTAAGAACTCAATTTTATAAGTTTAGTGTAAGTCGTGTTTGTGTGGTAACTGTGGTTATAGAACCTATGTAAGTCTTAGATGCAGTGCTCTAAGTATGTCGTTTTGATTTAGGAAAGTTGCCAGTGCGGCTGGGTTACAGCAGTTGTCCTAGTTTACGGAGGTTTCCAGTGTAGCTAAGTTACAATAGTCGCTCTATTTTACGGAAGTCAACAGTACGACCTACAAAAATGTAGCATTAGAATTAATGAATGCGCCGGACCTAAAAGGGGACAACGAAAGCTAAAACTTATAAGCATCAATTAAAGTCCGATAATTTAATAGCAATACATATCAAACCAGATACGACTAAACCAGACCAGTCAGCAAGATAAATAGCGACCGCCGCTGCAAAAGTAATGTCCTTATATATATATTACTATTGGGTAAACGAATAGATCGGTCGTGGTGATTTACTATTCACATATATTTAAAAGTGATAATTTCTCTAAAACAATAAGCATTGAATAGGTATTGTCTGTCCGTGAGAAATTTTAAAATCATGTTTTAATTTATTTCACCTATATGAATCATCACAATATATAATATTCGTTTACATTTAGTATGAAAAATTTGCAGTGGTAACATTTTTCTTAACATTATTTAGTACTAAAGATCAATACTATATATTAGCCGTATAACCTTTTCATGACCCAAAATAGATAATTTTAAAATTCGCAGTTATGAATTTTGTCTACGGTAATATGAGACGGATTTGGTACCATGAGTGCTGTCTCATAATCTCAGTAGTTTTTGTATTAATTCGTAAACAACTTTAGTGTTTCATCATGTGTATCATTGTAAACATTTATGTGGAAAAAACTTATATAGCTACAAAAATTTCTTTTCTCGTGTATGGTTTTTGAGTACGCTTTTGTGTATTCCTTTAATACTTCAAATTTTCCGATAAACAAAAATTTTCCGTAAAAGTCGGTTCAACGGCTCAAATCAGTCCTTAACATTGGAGCGCCGGTGCTATTTCGGGGGCGCTATAGTTGATTTCATATGAAAATGTGAATTCATTTAGCTATGGTCTATAAAATTTTGGAGAGGAGAGTTCCCCTGTCACCCCCGCGTTTGGGCCTATGAGTCGGTGAATTGTATATGAGTGTTTCCTCATTTTGAAGTTCATTTTTTGACAATTTTTTGGTGCATGAAACACTAATGTCTATTAATGTACCTCGCAATATTCTTTAGTCTCTTAATACATAATATATCCATGATAACACTGTTATAAAGCAGTGAGCTACAAATATGTCGTATAAACGCATATTTTTGACTTTTTGTGAGGTATAAAAGCGCCGTTGGCAATAATCAACCTGGAATCGATGCCTGGCGCCGTTTCGAATTAAATGAACAAAATCAATCGAGCATTGAACGGTTAAGAAGAAATATCTTCCTGGTTGGATGCGAAAATTTAGTAGCCGAAAAGCTTTTATGTTATTTTCCAATACCGCAGGTATGAAAGTCTAGCAAAGTATTTTAATATATACAAATTTAGCCAAGTTTCCATATGCAATTAAGGAATACAGTTGTGTAGGATAAACTAACCCATATGAATTCGATGGCTGCAAGATAGCCGACGACGGCAATGCGTCACCTGACATGATAGTTATCATACCAAATGCCAATAACACAATAACAGTAGTTCGATTCATTGCACAAGTTTGCAGTAAAACAAAACTTCTGCAAAATTAGTAAGAGAAATAATTCAAAAACTGAAATAGTTTACAACAAATAGTTTTGTAGTTTTATGTTAAGTACTTGGTATTGTACACGTTACGTCAAAATGGTATTCAGCACACCATATTTCGGTATCTCAAGTTCTTGGAATAATTTAAAATATCTATTGCACTAGTAAGACGGTAATTGTTCAAAGTGCTACATATCTATGTTGTAGGTCAAGATGCGAGGCGTTGATTCAAGTTGTGCAGACAAGTATTCGACAAGACTGCTAAAGAAAGTAAACTATTAGCTGGGGCGAACAGTTTAAAATGTAGCTAATATTCCTAGTCTATGCGGTGACCATTCAGTGGCTTTAGTTTCCTTAGTCCATTTAACCTTTTAGTGTAATGCCTTACACTATAGAGAAGCGATGTGGCAGCTGAAACTGTTGCGCAATGTACGTTTGCACGTGCTTCGTTATTCGCGAGCTTTAATAAGAAACCAACAGTTCTTAAATAGTTTAGTGAATAATGCACGAGGTCATAGTATTCTTCTTCAGTTCAGCGTTGGAGCAACAGTGTGTTCAACATTATATGAAACACACATTAGGTAGCGCATGAAAACGCTGTCTTGTTAACTCTTTCGTGAATAACGTTTACAAAATTGCGAAGCGATGTGCTAAAATGAATGGTCGTACGACGTACTATTCCCGCTGTCTACGGGGTTCCTTAAGTAACCGAACTATTTTTAACTAGTTTAGCGGTTTAGAATCCTACAGTCAAACTATCCTGACTCAATTCATACCGCTACAGCAATAACTTTCACCGTTATACAAAATACACATCAATTCATGGATGAAAGAGATAAATGTCCCGACAAGATAATACTCCCGTAGTTATCTATAGGGCGCCGTTACTGCCTGTTTCAGTACATATGAGACAGTATTAATCTTGGTATACTGTTACAATAACAAATATAAAAGGTTAGTAAAAATTGAAAACTTTCTTTTAGGAATTATTCCTATTATAGGAATGAAACCTTGGCACATAGTTCAAACGCGACACCTCTTAGGGTTGTTGTACATATAGAAAAATTGTAGCTTTGTGATGAGAGCATTTTGCAATGTTATTCTACATAGAAAATTAGGCCCGAGGCATATTAGGAAAGATTCAGCCTTGGTGGACAGAAATTTTCCTTGACAATCGTGTTCGTTGTCAGTCTGGTGGTTTAGTGGTTTAGTCAGATGCTAAAGTTTGTCTTGCTACTACACATTTAGCCTACGCCAGATACAGATTTTTAAAAATTGTATATATTCGTTCGTTAGGGCCCACAGGTGTCAAATGACACCAGCTCACAATGTGAGCTGCTGCATTAACCGAAATTTGTCCTATGATGTATGTTTACACGTTCGCTGTCATCCACCCGATTTTCATGGTTTCTGAAGGAACCCAGTAACAGCTCCAAAAAGTTAAATTGTTTGTTCACGCCGCTTGCAACGGTGCAGCCCGAATTCGATTCCTTGCGCTGGCTTGCGTTTGATAACCGCTGCATTATACACATATTAATGCGAGCGTTAAAGCTTGGTTGGATTGGCTAGGTGGGTTGGGAATGAAGCCAAAACACTTCAGTAACGGTTGCACTTTAACATGGAATTAGTACTACGATTTAGTTAAAATTGTAACATGGTATATAAACTCTGGACATTTTGTAATACCAATATCATCTCCTCTAGTGAATATAGTTTCATTTTATCTCAAAATCAGATAAATTCTAGTGGTATTTTCGATGACATTGGAAAGGTTTGTTTCATTTGATTCAAATATTAATAATATAAGTGTCCTTGGGTGGCATATTTATGCAGCGTTTACGTAATAAAGGACCCCCAAGTGAAAGTTTTGTCCACCCTGAGTGTCTCTTCTACCATCAATTATATGGTGTCTTGGACACCATGGCGTTCCTGATGGTATTTTCAGATAGTATACATAGGTAGTGTAATGTCGATAATACTATCGTCTAGACTTCACCATAAAATTTATATGGTGTTAGCTACACCATGCTGTTATTTACACGCAATATACAACGTGATTGTGTAAAGTGTCCTTGACACCGTCAGTAAAAAATAATAGGTAGATTAAGACACTATAGCTACGTTGATGGTGTCTCATACACCATCTTTTATATTACATAGTGTAGGTATATATCGTATACAACTGGATGGTGTGGTCTTGCCCATTGGGGGACGAAACTTTCACATGGAGGTCCTTTATAACGTAAACGCCGCATTATATGCCACTGTTTGTGTCATTTTAGTTTGAAAGGTCAAATGTTGGCGGAAGCCTTATTTTCAGGCCAAAGTTGCGCAATACAATTTAACAGTATATCACGTTCATCCAATCATCTATACAAAATATGAGGGTAAACTCGGCGTGTATGGACACTGCCCAACCTTTCTCCTTTACAACTGATTTCAATCAAGGTGTTATCGGTTTGGTGTCAGTTTTTTACGGACAAGTTTAGGCTAATATAGACATATCGCAGTGAAGTAGCATAGACATAAAAAACGACAACATATGGCTGTTTAGTCAGCTTAGCAGTTCCTGTCAGCTAGAAGATAACTTTCTGATGACAATGCTATAAATGAGTCAAACTGTTATACTACTAGCACAGTTTCAATAAATACAGCTCATTTCAAAGAACGTAGTTTATGGCTGCGTTGCAGTTTGTTACTTTACCTCAATGGAGACTAATTTGCAAAGTTCGCAATCGCGCTGGCTTGTGCTTGACGCAACTTATCTTAGCCAAGCTTACAGCTACGTACTTCTAAATAATCCATACTTTGTTACCGAATTCTAACATATCCCGCCGACTTCTAAATGTGTAATATAGTTGCTACAAGCATCGAGTTGGCTTTGTTTTGTTAAGAAACTCCTGCAGGGTTCAGATGAAAAATTCGTACTGAAATTACGTATCCTACTTACGTTTCACGCGGGAATTTGCTGAATTAATATTTTTTTTGGTTTGGTTGTATTGTAATTGATCATTGTGTATATATTCCATATGTTTGTGCCACAAAGTAAGCAAAAATGTGGAAAATTTCAAATAAAATTTTTAAACCAGAATTCCGATTCCGGTACGGCGTTTGCCTTTTGCCGGAACCGCAACCGGAACATGATTTTCGTAATTCCGTCAAAGCAGACCCAGGAAACTGTTGAATATTTACACCTGGAAGGCGCCGCATGCATCTGCGTCTTTGTGATTACGCCTCCACGGTTGCTCTGCGCCGATTCCTCTATCAAATCGGATCTGAAGTTTGATGCGCAAATACACTTTAATTGCGTACGGCCAGAGTCCAGTGGATTACTACAGTATGAGCGGCAGCATGAAGACTTCCGTCCATGGTCAATTATCATGCCATATAATTTGCAACGATTTCTCATTGGTGCCCCTGCACGTTGCAAGGTGTCTAATCTGGTGATATTTAAGTTGGAGCTCGCTAGAATAGACGGGGCTTACTCAGCAGTTGAGAGTAGTCGACAGCCGTTATCGGTTCAGTGACCCCTATTTAACCGGCCATAGTTCCTTTCTTAGCCATCTAGCTTAGAGCCAAGTTGAGCAATGAAATCGCCAGACAAGACCATCCAGTGCGATTTGTAGCGTAGAACATCTTCATAGAATTGAACTTTGTCTTCCGCAGCCGCGTCATCCGTTGGAGCATACACATTCACTGCAGTCAGACTGACCAGCTAAGAGTGGGGTCGCATCATACAAACTTGGTCGGTTACAGACTTCCAATCAAGGCAGCAGTCGAGTTTGTGGCGGCAGACGGCAATAGCGACACCGCTCTGTCCTTTTTTGATTTTGCTCGTCAACCGATACATAAATTAGGTAATTGACAATGGGGGTTGAGGGTGGGCTGATGATACTTTTACGCTTGCATAGTATAGTCTCGGACAGGCAAGCAGGTGTGAGTTTTTTAAGTGAAAAGTTGACCATGCCAGACTGGCTTGGCGGACGAAGCTGGGAAAACTACGCTATCGTTCACTTAATAAATTTATATGGCGACTTCAATGAGAAAGAGATTGAGAGTCAGTTGAGTAGGACAGGGGAAGAGTGCCACTAATTAGATGTACCGGACTATCAGCGGTAGGGTTACTTTTTTCACAAATATTGCGCAAGTTCGAGTGGTAAACGTGGTTGTTCCTCGGCCAAAGGGGAATTGGTTAGGTTATTATGAATCTAAGCTAGTTATGCAATTTTTGTATTTATTTGTTGTAATTTTTAGCTATGTGTCTCGTGAATAAACTAAGGTAGCGCTGGTTTTAATTACCGTTCTCGCAACGGTGATAGTTGAGCGTTATGAAGGTAAAGTAAATGTGGGCGCAGAGCAAAGCTAGACAGGATAGGGCGAGGCCCTGTAGGAAGAGGGAGCAAACATTGTGTATGCTGCAGGACAACTTATCGCCATGGCCCAAATATTAATTTAAGTCTAACTTGGAGATTTAAAAACATTCATGCACATGTCGTTGTTCATGAACTTCAATTGAGCCACAAACACCAGAACAGCAATGAATCTAAGCTGTGATTAAGCTTACCAAAAGTGTTGATTTTTAGAAAACAATTTTGAGTTTTGACGATAAAGCTATAAGAACCACATGTTAGCTCATCCAGAACTTTAACGGTTAGCTTGAAATAAGATTCATTTACAAGTTTTAAATCAATTTAACTAAGCAATTTAGAAAACAATTAAGCAATAATTTCATAACAGTTTTGTGGCATCCCGATTATCGATTTTTGCGTATAAATTTCCAACACAATTATTAATTTACACTTGTATTTCGGCTAAACCACTCTGCGATTCAAAGTAATCATGATTCAATCCTGTCCTGGCAATAAAATAGTTTTACACAAAGGGACTACGTTCTCAGGACGGCATATGGGAGATTAATTTAGAATTTAATTCTGATGCGAGATAATTTAGCGAAGGCAAAGTGCTTCGACGTGCCAAGGGACCACGTCCCGAAAGTTACATAGCGTTACTAATCTCAAGATACAGAGACATAATACAAGCTAGGGATAAATGCGTGCACATTCGGACTAAGATCCTAGGGTTACGCTGCGACTAGGGTTATCCTAGGGTTACGCTGCGACGACGGTTTTCCTAGGGTTACGCTGCGACGAGGGTTATCCTAGGGTTACGCTGCGACGAGGGTTATCCTAGGGTTACGCTGCGACGAGGGTTATCCTAGGGTTACGCTGCGACGAAGGTTATCCTAGGTTTACGCTGCGAAGAGGGTTATCCTAGGGTTACTGTGCGTCGAGGGTTAACCTAGGGTTACGCTGCGACGAGTATCGTAACTAACAATTGATTAGAATTTTGCAATCGATTTTTGTAATGAAAAACACTTGGTCGAATAAAGTTAACAGTTTGGCGGAATCTGTATTAAGAAAACTGCCGCGTACAAGTACCATTTTATTCCCTTAACGCGTTCAGGCGACCGACCAGGCTATACAAAGGTTTCGACCGGCGAATACCTAAACAGGTAATAACAAGCATACATTCGTAAAGTCACATAGAAACTTTATGGATTTTATGTGTGAACCTAACAATAATTTCCCAAAGCTTTATCTGAGGACAAATAAAAATTGCTAGAACTTTGCATGCAAAAGAACAAAAAGATTTAAACAGCATTTGCAACAAGATTTTACCTAAAGTTTAGCGTATTTCGCCCTGAAATAGTTAGGTAGGAACCTGGTTGTTTACCTCACAAGGGTAAAAAACCAATTAGGAGAGGCAGCTACATGGGCAGAACCATAAAATTTGAAATAACACGTGGACTGCTGAGAAGAATGAGCCCAGCGCTGCAAGCACAAAATTTCCTCAGCGCACCAGCACTGCCAGTACCCCTAGGCGAGGTGTTATCGCACGTTAACCTTACCCGACTCTGAACAAAAGACACGCGGCCTTCAGTCATTCGACAGCCTTAAAGAACCCATGCCCCTCAACGCGTGATAGAAATATAGTGGAAGGTAGAAAGACCAATCTCGTCCAGAGATTTGCGTCCGGAACCTAGGTGATACCGATATCTGTTATTACCTACCTCTGTACCGGGTCATTACCAAATAAACAACATGCCCATGCATGTACTAAAACTATTCACTACAACAATGGGCAGGTTATAGAAAAGCTGCACAGATCCAAACATTAATTTCTTTTCCAAGCAGAGATGCACTAAATGAAACTCAGGAAAAAGGGAATACAATCGTGCTGCTTGGAGCAAACTTGAAAGCAGATAAAAGATCACCTAACTGTACCAATTTACAGACTGCTATACAAGGTGAACTCACAATCATCTAACTCTAACAATTTTTGTAATTATAAAACTTAAAAACACATTGGATAGATAAGTTAGTGAATTTGACGAAGTCGTTATCAAGACTGCCTATCGTCCGTCAGTCAAGTTGCATATTTATTGTAATCCAGAAAAAGTGCAAATCGAATCAGGGAAGAAAGCCAAATGTTCCCAGATAATTTTAGGAAGATTTATAGAAGTTTATTGAAATTTTATTACAAATTGCTTTACTTTCTGTCAATGTGCCTTGTTGACAGTAGCTTGCTATTGTGTAAATTATATTTTGGAATCCCAGTTCAAAAGCAGTGTAACCAACTAGAGAATCCTATCTATATTTGAAGATTCAACAAATTTAAACAAGATTCATATACATAAAGTATTTAGCACGTGGTAGGGGCGTCAACACGAACAAATTCAAAGTCATTCGGTCGGTTGGCCAGGAAAAATACAGCATGATACCGTCATATACGCATTAATCAATAATAAACAAAGCAAATGAAGAAAATACGAAATTGTCAATAGCGCGTCGTTACATAAAATTGGTAAAATACATTAGACCAAATATATGTCAATTAACATCTCGTAACTGTCTTAGAGGATTGCATCGAAATCGTTCTTAACCTATAACAAAAGGCAAACGCAACTATTTCTAAACATACTGGAAAACTTCAAGAAATTAAGCAACTACAGCAACGCCCTAGTATAATGTAGGTTATAAATAAATCAATGGTGGTGCAATCGTACGAAATACGCCGAGGTAGAATGCTATCACCGCCTTTCAACACATGCACGAGAAGAAACAACAGCAAATGTACTGCAGTAAATTTAGACGAAAGATAGAGCAAGTGATTTAATCAATACCCTACTTTTGGCGCGAAAACAGCGAACGCTTATATATATACATATATATGTATATGTATATATTATTGCCACAGCCGCCAGGCTGTGAAATTGTGTTCGACATTGTCACGCTCGGAATCATACGTTGTATCCGACAATATATGTATAAACAGCCAACATTTACCTCAACATTTAAGCACTTTTGAATAATCTTATGACGATAATAGCATGTCTGTGGTGTGGTCCAATTTTTAGTCTCGGACGTTGTCGGCCAGTCACCCTTCAAAAACAGTGACCGACCAGCGATACGAGAGTAGAGGTAAATTCCACTACGCCAATCGACATTGTGAAAGTTTTCCCAAATTACAGGTTTTTATGAGATGGGAATTTATATAAATATAGTATACGCCAGATTTGCTAATAAGCTATAATTTGTTTCATATTCCTCCGTTCCTATGACCAAAAACATATAGTAATAATGCATCATTTACCTTAAGATGTGTGCACCTAGGGCCGAATTCTGTCACAGAACCAATTCCGGCTCTTAACAAAAAGGCGTAGCCAAATCCGGCCCTTCATAAATAAAATAAATAGCTAAGCTATTCTAGTATGTTTGTACTAGTCGGAAACGGATATGTCTCAGGGTTTGATAGCCGGAACGGACTGTCGAAAAAATATTTATTACGTTCAGTTTAGCCCATTGTGTTGCAGAGAATATTTAAATCTAGGCCCAAAAAAGGAATGATTAGTAGTAATTAAAACAAGACTAATAAATGGAGGTAAAACAAATACGTAAATACCGCTATTATCAAAATTTTTGTTTAAGCACCTTGTACAAGCCAACCTCTTAGCTATGTAAACACACTCTTTCATACATTAAAATTATGCTATTGTAACTGGAAGGATGTTTTACGAATATATGACCATATGGATCATCAATTTCCATTTTTTGCGATTTTCCATCGTCGTCATATATTTCTGGGGTTTAGAGCCGATTCTGACCATTTTGACAATTTATCAGCCTCGCTTTACTATTAGCTAAATATATTTGCAGGGTCTGGCTCGGCCCATAAAATGTAGCGCTGGCTAATCGCAACTACCCAAGCATGGCTATACAGCCACGGCAGACTGTCACAAAATCCGGCTCTACAGGACACATATTAAAGTAAATGATGCATAATAACTATAAGCTGATTTGTAGATCCAAGATCTGACTGGTTATTGTTTATACGGCAGAGCTACGCTGTTTGCTCCGGTCATACGAAGCTGATTAATTTGGTAGAAAGGTTAATTTTGTGTAGTTAAACACAATTCCGGTAGTATATTTCATCCAAACTGTAAACTGGTCAAAATGTAATCTTTTGATAAGGCAAGAATTAAAACGGGGATGTATTTGGCATTATACATATTTTGTCTAGTGCTGTCCTACGAAGCTGTCCCCCACTTTTCAAATCGCATCTGCCCTTTGCTTGTTATTCAAATTTAGGTAAATTTTTGGTGAAAATCAGGACGAAATATCTAAAACTGATAACAAGATCGGCATCCATATTCAGAATCGACGCAGCAAGCAGGTCTTAGTTGTCTAGTCGAAGTAAAGATCTAAGATTGACGTTGCTATTTTTAACCTTTCTTTCATCATAAGTAGTTTTGATACTGTTCGCGTATTTAGCACGGTATTAAATTATTTTAACACGCAATTAAGTACACACGAGTGGTACATCCATGACGCGGTAGCAGTAGATGGAAAAGGTTTGATGGGACTATCCATGATTAAATAACGATAGGTCACGAGGATGATAATACCTGCTTGGTCGTAGGTCCAATAGAGCATTTCTTCATCTATCGCCGCCAATTCTCGGTAACTGACGGCATTTCAGATGTAGCCGGCAGGGAACCGCTGGATACCAGGCAACGTTTCCGCCGATCATCCAGGACTCGGATCGCTGGACCCAAAGCAAACATCTTAGCTTAGGATGACTTGTATCGTGGTTTGCCACCTTCTATGCACCATTGATGCAAAGTACTCGAACTTTTTGTTCGTGGTTTGTCATGCACTAGCTCGGGTGCTAGTTATAGCCAAAGTGGAAGGCTCTCGCTACCAGCTTGGACATGGATGCCCTTACCAGGCATTTTATAGAAATAGAGCTGAACGAGTCTAGACCCACCAGTACCTTTCAATGATGACCAATAGTTTTAACAACTATACTTTATGAAATAAATGCTGCGAGATAGTGCGTATACTACTGAAGTGAAGTGAGCTAGTCGAGGGTCGATTAAATTGAAGTTAGCAAAACCAACAAAAATTATTGGTCTGTATCTTTATGTAATAGAATCTAACTGTGCACCAACTTTTGTATTTAAGCTACTCCGATTTTTCCCCAAATTTTCACAAAACTCGCACTTACTGAAAACTTTCTGAGCTTGTCCATTAGGGGTCTACAAAATTTTAAGTTATACATCATTCCAGATTAAAAAATCTGAAACTCCAAAATAAGCAGAACCAATCATAGAGGGCCACAATTCTGATAGATATAATTATAGATAGCAGCCGCCTTCGATCTATGCGACAAAATTGGAAAATATATAATACACCTCATAAGTGTAATTTTTAAAACTTTGTCTAGGTGAGATTTTTGGATGTAGGGGTGAACGAAAACTTACATGGTTGTCTAGCTGCATCGCAAGAGTCGTCGCAAAGCAACTGAAACAGCAAACTAAGCTTAATGTGGTATATAGTTAACAATTCGAATGTTAAACCGCTTCGAGATTATATTTTAGTTTCAAATCACTTTGGATATACATTTGTCACAGTGGTGAACGAAACCTGTATCTGTTGGGTACGATCACCGCACGCTAGCTACTTGGCCATTTGCGAGCTGTTATGAGGATCGTTGAGAGAATAGCAAATGACGTACACACATACGCTCTGAAGATGAAAAACTGAGTAAATGAAATGCTTCGCAAGAATTGTAAGATTCTCATCAGCCTATTATGCATAAAATGGTTAATGTGGTTCTACTTGGCTCTGTAAAAATTTTAAAATATCGTTTTCCTACATGGTTTGGTTCTTGATCAATCATTGCCGGACGGATCAAACTCTTGATTCTGAAGCTTTTGAAAAAAATATTTATAAAGAAATTCGGTACAAAGTAATCGTGAATACCAAAATCTGATCACTTTCGGCAGGAACATGCGGTCTTAGAATTTTAGGATTAATAAATTTCCGCACTGGACTCTGGAACTGGGTATTGTAAGCACAAAATATACGGAATTTATACGGGATTTATCTTTGAGAATAGGTACCCATATTATACGCACAAATACAATAAAATAACGGGACCCCGAATTTTAGGACTAGAAAGCAACGTCGATTTTCAAATTTGGCTGAACGACTGAGTAGACTTAAATATTTGATTACCTACAGTAAATCCAGATGAACAATTAAACTTTTATATTTGAAATAACGGCTTATATATAATTAACTGTATTGGCGCCAAAAATTTTTGTGGGATTGACCCCAGTATCCTTAGGAAGTTTGTCGGAGACGACTGTTTACGAGGGTAACGTTAAAAATCTATGTTATCTCAAACATGTGTTAAACCCTAGAGTGAATGGAAGTGCTACACTCTTCCATTGTGCAGGTACCTTTGGTACAAAAAATACAACTTTTGTCAATTTGTACAAATTTTGGAAAAGTTGAATAGCAATAAAATTAACAGTCATAGTCAAACGAACTTTCGTAAATTCATTGTAAAATTAGGGATTATATATAGCCAATAATATATTTTTTGGACTGCTTAATAACGATACTACTGTGTAAAAAGAATACCCTTTAAATGTACTTCCGAAACGCAGCAAAAACATGCAGACGTACAACTCTGAAAACCACTTGTCCATACTATCTTAAATTTATCCATAATAATCGCATACGTGGCAATACTACACTAAACCGCTTCATAGACTACTATCACAATAAATATTTATGTTTTGTAAACTTAGCAAAAAGCATCATCTTAATCTACCAAAAAAGCGAACACGTCGATAGCAAACATGTATATAAATTCAATGTAGACTCAGTTCGTTTGCTGCGTCCTATGTAATGATAAAAATTCTATGACTACAGATTTCAGTAAGATTTGATTAGTAGCTTGGATGTAAAGATTATCCATAGCATACCATGACCAACCTAAATTATCATATCAACCAAGTTTACGCGGTATAAATTTATGTATGTTTGTACATGATAATATGTATAGAATAATAAGTAGATAATTATAAAGAAAGTCACGTGCAATCATGCATTGGAAATAGTTCTAACCCATCAGTGCGGTAACAATTATTATAACGAGCTATGCGGATTTTACGGTCATCAAACATCCACAGTTTTCCTGTACAAATTCAGCAAAATCAGTCATATTAGATAAAGCTATTCTTGTGATTTAGAGCGTTAAAATCTGAGGTTGCTTGTCGGTATTACATATTTATAAACGAAAATATTTTGCAATATAGATAATATCTATATGTTTGCCTACTGTGTATCGCAGCGTTTCTGAAGAAATTATGACGTGTTAGGGTCAACTTTCTAACCTCCGCGAAATGCAGAGCGTATAATGCGGTAGTTGTCAAAACAAACACAAAATTAGTGGCCATCTCTTCTGACAAAGCAAAAAACCCTAATAACAGTGGCAGCTTATTTTGGGTCACAATCAACGTTAAATTTTATGAGTTTATTGTCTATTTATATAAATTACGAATTATACTGTATTGTGCGGCGTCCACGTTGTAATGTCCCCAACGTTTGTACCTATGTACACCACACAGTGTCAGGCACACTGTTGACAACAGTGTGTCTTAGACACACACTGTTTTTAATAAATTTTTTCGAAGGTAACTAGTTACGCGTATCAGGCACACCGTGTCTTCTGGCACTTTTATTGACAGTGTTCCGAATTATTTGAGCAATGTACATATGGGCAAGACACAAATATCGAGAATTTAGAAAAAACTACACAGGACAGTTGACTAATAAACAGCATTCGCTAGAGACGGTGTTCGTTATAGTTAATTCGCGCCAAATTGGTAGCTAAGGGTGTGTACGACACTGTCAAGAAAAAATGTAGTAGCTAGGTGTATGTCATACACCCCCGGCAATTGACTTACAGCATGGGTGTCACCCTGACTGTCTATACGATAGGATCGCAACTACAGGGGGACATTATAACGTGAGCACCGCATTATATTCACTCTTTACGTTTCTTTGGATTATGCAAATCGATTTGATCGAAGTCAATCTGTTTTACTAAGTTTAAAGGGAGAAGCTTTTAACATTTCAAAGATCATTTATAATTTTATTTTTGACACTCTAGATTTTAAAATTGTCATTTCTCAGACAAAATACTGTATATTACCAGTAAATATACCGTTACCATTTGATAAATTTAGCGTATGAATATATAAAACTGTTTTTTAATAATTTTTGAAGTAAATAGTTAGCATATTATGATGCTTTTCGTTTATATACTTGAAGTAATTCGGTTCTATGCAAAATGATTTGCCAAGGGCATCTATACAATTTGATCTATATAAAAAATTGTCCGAAAGCCGCAGTTTTGTACTCCACAATAAACTTGCTCTGGTCGTTGTCGTTGCTTTGGCTTGACAAATTTTATGAATCAAAGCGATCATTGGTATACAAAAAATACAGGGTACGTATATAAATTTGGATGAAAAATATTTACTATTAGGTAATGTGTGACTTAACCTTTTATTGTTGCAACGTTTGTAATATTCTACTCATTATGTGTTGCAAGAGTTTATGATTGAAAATTTGTGTAGACAAGTATAGCGCATGATATTCACTTGATTCACGTAACAGTAACTATCGCAGGCATCGTTCATGTTGCTAATGTTCCTCGACTCATCACAGTTGTCCGCCACTTGTCACTGAACTTAGGATATGATTGTGATATGGCGATCGCGGCTTCAAGGATATTGAAACAATGTTCTGCAGTGAGGTTCCTCTTAGTTGAAAGATTGCAATTTATCACCTTTTTCTGAAAAGGGATAATGTTAGTAACGCACCACTCGCCAGTCATCGATTCGTCGACCCAGATCTTATTTATTAGGTAGTAAAGACGGCGTGCTCAACGGGTTCCTGTTAAGGGTGCCTCGGAATGCTGACGCCAGCGATCTGGTTAAAGAGGTGTGATGACAATTGGTTTTCAACACTGTCTCGTGGTACTCCCAGCGTGCAAGGCAGTGGTTGTTAGAGTTCCGTTGTTAAACTGTAACGCTCTTCATATCGCTATCTTTACCTGCTTGACCCAATTCAGATGCGATGTTGTCAAGATACTGAAGATTGTCGATTTGTACATTATCTGCGACACGTAGTCGTAGAATGGATGGGACGTTGTCGTATTTGTTGTGATTGGCGGTGCTACTGGCTCTTTCTACAACGGGAATGGTTGCACACATTGTAGTTGCTTCTAGAACAGCACTTCTCGCGCAGCGAATACAATGGTCTTGAGCGATTTCCAGTGCTATTTTTTTGTCAGGCCCCGGTATTACTCATGTAGGTATAGCGTAAATAACACTCTATATAATTCTATGAGAAGTGTATCGGGCACTGTGAAGTTTTTTGGTGTTACGAGTTACCAGAAAATATCAGATGATATTATGGCGAAAATGGAATCAGTGGTTGCTGCTCTTCTTGCCCTAAAATCTTATTATCTTTTGGCATGCTAGTAACTGTTTCCTCAAGGATCCTGTAGCCGATACTTCACTACAGAACGATGGGGTGAATCTGTCTTTAGAGACTAGCAAATATGTGATCGCATCTTCGTAGATTGTTCGGCCTGTGCGTTCTACTCCTCTATAAATGAAAATTTCTTGATAAGGCATGCCTTTACATTGAAAATTTTTCCTAAAACAAGAAACACACCAACGCGGAATATATAAATATATTTGTAGATCTTGAGAAATTTACAAAGATTTCACTGCGATACATTCGTTTGTTTATAAAACTGAAAACATACATCTGCAAAATTGTTACAATTGTTTCAAGCATTACATTCAAAGCAGGATTTAATTCAGCTTACAACCAATATTATGCCAACAAATCTAGTCTGTCGTCAGATAACTTCTGCATATCTACTGCCGTCTGCATCTAATAAAGCGGCTTCGCCAATGCTGCTGGATTTGGCAGCCAGGCGAGCTGCTGTTTTAATAATTTGCTTCCGAACAAACAGTTGCAAATACAAGCCGGCATATTTACCATGAAAAGTGTTCAAGCGCATTGTATTGACTCGTGGAACATCATGGCTAACATTGTGCAGTTGAGTACAATAGTGTTTACGACTCAATATTTTAGCTGGAACTCGACTGTAGTAATTACTGCGGCAAATACTATCGCATGCATGAAGCTTGAAAAATTGGCCTACATTTGCGATTATAAGACTTTACCTGAAGCTTATTTATACACTACGCACCATACTATTATTAATCTTGACACTTTGTCTATGACGTTGTGCCAAAGAGGTAGTTATGCTTGAAATATTATGCCATAATTTAAGAAATGCTGAATGCATCCTAGATTTGGCTTCATATAAATTTAACAAGTTTTAGCCAGGTTGCGGGCAGACAAACCTTAAATATTACGGTTCTTTTATAACGTGAACTCTGCATAAGTAATGGTCCAGGCAAAAAATACTAAAGTCAATAGCTGTAAAGATTCCGGTACCTCCCTGGAGAAAAATAATTGAATAAACCAAGGGGAGAAGTAATCTCCCAGAAAAGCAAAATCGAATTATCCTCCCCAATGAGAAAACTTATCGCTCATACCCAGATATAGAGGCCATGGAGATAATTGTTTATCTAAGAACCAATAACCCAGCCCATGGAATAAAACTAATTTGCCAAGAGGATAAAGTAAATGA